>JAGXCT010034007.1:0-47422 GCA_022495035.1 Philopotamus ludificatus
CTGGTAAGGTCCATGCCCTCAGCAAGTGAGAGCCTCGTGACTGGCAAATGATGATACGATAATATATGCATATGTATACAGATTTATTACCACATAACCAGTATGTCCTGGGAAGGAAAACCCTAAACCGATGCCCGATAAATGGTCTAGTCTCGATACTTTCGCTCTTCCTTCTCTCTAAGGGACCCTCTTTTTTTGGGAAGGTCTTTTCCATGATGAGAGAATTGCTATTGTGCAACAAGTTCAATAATCACGAATTGTCACATATGACTTGCTATAAGCAGATAACGCCTAGAGAATATGTGACCGAATACCAAGGCAAACCCTCTCTACTTACCTTGACACAGTCGAGAGGGTAAAATCTAATACCAACAGTGATAGAAGATACATGTCTAATGCCAACAATGGCCGAGAGAGTGAAAACTCTTTACAAAAAACCTTTTGGTTTGGCTTGGACACGAAAGGGAAGCCCCACGTCACGTGTGAGACTCCGGTTCCTTTAGCTTTGACTCCCATTCAAGAGTCTGGTAAGGCCCACATGCTCAGCGAGTGAGTGTCTCCTGGCTAAAAAATGATAATGATGTTAGTATATGTATTTTCTTACACGGTATATTGGTTCTAATAATTAATCTGTAAAATATAGATTCAAAAAAAATAAATATTATATAAATAAATATCGTAACGCACAAAAATCCACATTTATTTACTTTTACTGGACGAATTTCACTCAAACTGAATCCAGCTTCAGTTTGTTTAACGAAAACTTAAATAACCCTGATTTGATTTAATCCTTCGACATGTTTACAATATATCTTTAATTTTTTTGGTTTAGTATTTCTCTATAGACATCCCTTATTTAATCAGATATTATCTCATTTTAAAATTTTCAAGCACGGACAAAAACAGAACAGTTTTTTAAAGAATTGTTTCTCAATTTTCAATATTTTTTACTTAAATATCTTCAACTGTAATATTTTTTAACTCTATTATACTAATTATTTTTTATTGTGTTGGCACATTTGTCTCTGACGTAACTTGACATTAGTAGCTATATCAACGACTTACTGTTGATCAACTTAAAGGTTTCCGAATTTCGGTGTCCTCGACGTTTTTTTTTTACTTGTGTAGAAAACGTGGAAAGAATTTTTGGTCAAAAATAACAACGCAATGATGAGCCAGCCTCTATATACGCCGTACATGATCCTTTGCAACTTCTTTCTATTCCTGAAAATGAATAAATTATTAAAGGACGAGATTTTTTTTTATCATTGAGGAGATACAGAGAGAATCGCCGAAGGAAATAAACGCCCCAACCAATCAATTTGATATAGAGCAGTGGTTGCCAATCTTTTACATACCATGCGCCATTATTTTTACATATGAGTTCAGATGCGACATATTCGACTTAGAATCGATATAGGATCTGCACCTCACAATGAAGGACAAGTTTACCATATTCCAAATTTAACAACTCGCAATATTCTCTGAATTCTCGTCTGTTTAATGCTCTTAATCTAATTTTATTCATAAAAGTTTTTTCACACAGTGCCTCTTGTTGTATAATGCGTTGGACAATTTAAATAAAATCAATCAAAGTTGTTGTGCCACGGGCTTTACCTGCCATTGATGGCGCTCCGTCAGTGCACACTCTGATGTCCGTCAGTACACACACTAATGCCCGTCAGTACACATAACATTCGGCGCATGCGCTGTATGTTGGCAATATCAAAAGCTTAAAATCAAGAAAATAAAATGATATTAAATATAACAAATTATTCAGATGGATTTAAACTAAGGATTATGTAAAATTATATTTAAAATAAATATCAGTTACACGGAAAATAGCATATTCTTCATTTATGCATCTACTTGGCAATCAAAATTATTTGCTCGTGCGAATATTATTTTTTTCATAATAATCCATGATATTAGTATTAAAGCCAGGCACATGCACGACATTTTAATTATTTTTAATAATGCAATTAAAACAGTGGAACAAGTGCACGTGGAGAACTCTCGAAATAATGATCCGCGTGTGATTAATACTCATTTTTAATGCAAAAACCACGTATCCCTCAATATATTTTTTAGCAAAAAATAAATAATAATTTGCACCAAAGCCAATAACCGATTAATATTATGAAATATGGCGTTTAATTTAAATGAAAATCATGTTTTTTAATTCTAGATAAATAAAATGATTTATACATCTAATATTATGCTAGAGATATTCTACTAAGAAACTATTTTAACGTATTTTAAAATTTTGCTTATATTTTTAAAAAAATCATACAATTTAATACACTCATTGTTTTTCAGAAATATGTTCTAAGATTCGAAGCATTGACTATTAAATAAACCATTAAAGTGAGATCGTGAAATCTAAAATTATATTTAAAACTATTTAAAACTGGAGAGCAAAAACCATGTCCAGAGTCTATAATACATCATAATTATCCTGTGGCCAGACTGTGCGGTGCACACAGGCGCTGAAAGATTAGGTGCGCCGAGAGGTGCCAAGAGGGTAAAAATTGATAAATATCAGATATTAATTCGTTAAAATCGATAAATAGAATTTCTCAATTCATTTTTATAATTTTTTTTTTATTGTAATTTCTGATTATCCTTAATAAATTAATGTACATATACTTTTACAGAAATAAAATATATCGGTCTAAATAAAACATGTTATTTGAATTAATTCGTCTAATAATTACAATTTCTATCATTTTTTTTTATTATATTTAAGATAAAATCATGTATTTTTAGTATATATATTTAGAATAAATGACTACTGTTAAGCAAAGTCGATAAAAAATAGTTTCGACATTAATCTGAACCACTAAACCGACATCTAAACGACATGATTAATTAATTATACTATTTGATAGTTCAGATAAATCCAAATTATTCATAATTATATTTTAAATCCTCTGAATGGCATAGAAGATATACAAATAACTTCAATCGGACACTGCGAGCGTCTTCGGTATTATATTTTTGAAATAGTTTTGCAACTACTTATTGCATTTCTTGCCTGATTTCCTGCGGGAAAATCGGCGTAAAAATTGCAAATATTTTCCGTGTCGAGAAAAATTTACTGGCGTACACTCGAGTCTCCATTCTAGAGTAAACTAGTTGAGAATACATCGAGGATGAAAAATATTCCGCCCGCTGATTTTATAATAAATTTTAAAACCGAAAAACGATTATTTATAATTTAAATAAATTAATTGCGTTATATATTCTATACGATAAAATGAAAACTCCATGGAAACTAACCAGAAATAATATCCCATTTTTTTTTCAAAGAAATTGATACTACGCCTCATAGATGTCAGTCTTTAATTATTTAACTATGTTCCCGAATATATAATATTGGATTCAAAATGTAAATACATATATAAATATTTATTAATCGATTTAATTATGAATTCAGCTATAATCAAATATAATAAAATTCGCATGCCAATTTTCATCAATCACACTGCATGTAAAAATACATATCCATTTATATTAATTGGATATTTTTATATTTTTAATCGAATGCCGATTTTTCGTTACACATAAACAAGTTCCAATTAAAATATCAAATTTGCAAATTCGCAATAGACGAGACACGACAGGGGCGAGCTCTAACAAAGTGTGTCGCTGAAGTGTGAAAAAATAATCCGGGCAATCGGCCCTTAATTATTATTCATCAACGGCGACGCCCTTAAATTACCAGGTGTCGCAAACCCAATTTAAACCGACCACTCGATCATGCGAAATTTATTCATAAAGCGAAATGCAGAATTAAAAACGAACTTACCGTAACGTACGTGCGATTCCGTTGAACAATTCTAAGTGAATAATTAATTCAAATTTAAATTTGACGCAGTGTTGCCATTGTATAAAAATACAATCGAGCAATAATTAAAAATCTTGTTTACCCTTAAATCGCTGGATAATTTACATACATATGTCGTGTTGCTAGCGTGTGCGATGGATAAGCAGTTGTCACTCCGGGGTGACCATAACAATAATATGATAATCTTAAGCTTTAAGCTAAGTGGTAAGCGTTAGCCTTTTTTTATTGACTTAATCAGTTAAATAATCTTCATCGGTTCTTTTATTATTCTTCCACTTTTCAATTAACCGGTCCATCACGGCGGCTCGAAACCAACCGCGTCGTCCGAAAGGGGTCTATTTACCATATAAAATAGACCCCAAGCATTTCAATTCAAGATATTGATGAAGAATTCATTAATATCTTGACTTTTTTTAAAAAAAAAATGAATTATTATTGTTATGCTTCATAATTTGGTTGATATTTTGGGTAATATGACACGTAAATGACACACACACACTCGACAAATTCTCGCGGCACATATCACTAGTATACGTTTCACTCGTACTTGGCGCATCGTACCGAATGCGAGTGAAAGAAAACATCCTTAGACTTTTTTAGACAAATACAAAAGTTTGTGACATGTAGGGTTTATATTAAACGAGTTATTCGAGAAAAAAAAATTTGGGGTCTCAAATAGGTCATCACTACGGTTAGGTTAACTTATTAATACCGTTGAAGTAAATCCCTTGAATTTAAACCAAAAAAATGCATTAAGGAAAGTTTTTATCCGCTCTATTGCATCTAATTGTTAACTATTTAGTTTTTATCGCATTGATCTGAATAAATTATAATATAAATTAAGTTCTTTTCTGTTCTATATTTTTCAGGAGCGATGATTAATTTCATTAGTTGTTGACCATATCGATCCGCTGTAATTGTTTATATTATCATTTATTACGTTCTAAGGATTCGAAATATAGCGTGCCGTCCATATGGCTAGATTGTGCGGCGCACACAGGCGCCATGGCGCCAAGAGGGAAAACCTTTAAATTATAAATTAATATTTTACATTTTTCCCCTAATTGGTGTCTTTCGTGTACCTAAACTTCCGGCGTTAACTTTTTTTAATACAAGGCTTGACTACGGTCGCCAGAAGGCTTTTAGTGCACATTTTGGTTCACTTTCAGGCATTCGTGTTGCACATTTGTAATCAAATTATCAGTCCTCATCCTCTGCTCGGATCGATCTTGTATTTTCTAGCAACCACGAACGCCAGATCAATGTTTGATCCCTTCAGTAGATTCCTAATTCTCTCATTTGTAAAAAGATGTCGGTATCCAATGTCCTTTTTCGTTATTCGGGCCACTCATAATCAATCAATATGTTTAGGATCTGCATTGTTAAGTCTTATTGGTAACTATGAATTTAAAAACAAATTCATGGACGAAGAAAAATCTTGTAACTCTACTAGCGCACCCTGTATTGTCGTATCATTTTATTTTCCTCCATCAGACGTTCGAAACTGTCGACACTAGAGCCGGAGCACAAGAGCAAATGTTGATTTGCATATTTATAAGTGAAGGGGATTACACATTCCAATTTTAGTGCTTTTACTTGACTACAATGGACCTGTAATTATTCACGGGTGTGAGTATGGAATAAAAACTTTTAAGGAGGGTGATGTTTTTTAATAAATAAATATAAATATTGATCGTTGCAATAATATATAATAATGAATCTGCCGGTCATAATTTTGTATAATTTGTCTATTTATTTGGAGTGGTTATTGTCTTCGATGGTGGTGGGTGTTGCCACAACTTTTGTGCGAGGTGTTAAAGGGTTAAGTGTGAAATCATAATCAAGTGCGGCACCCACTTCACATCTCGAGGGTCGGGGTGTGCCGGGGAAAGAAGTGCCCAAGTGTTTTTTAAACGTAATTGTTCATTTAATGAACGGGGTGACCTCCTATGAAGTAATGCAAAACTAGAGTGATGGTACATACATATCTATGTAAATCTAAATGAATATTATCTATATGGTTTTTATATTAAACGTGTGTTGCATATTATAACGAGAAATGTAATGAGATCCGAATACGTATGGAAACCACAAAGAGTATTAGGAGCACGGTGCGCTTTGAGAACTCATTACGGAAATGCATAATTCCTGTTTTAATATCCATTCAGACAAACATACATACATTTCCATTTCAGAGATGAGATTACAAACACAAAGAGTAATGATATGCACATTGTAATGTTACAAAGGCGTTCGATTGCGATATACACAATCGAATGTAAAATAAATATATATTTTTAGACGGTTTTTTTTTATTAAGCAATAGCTTAAAAACTGCTCTAAATTATATGTTATAAATAATATTGAATAATATAAATTTATTGAACAAAAAATGTTTTATATACATTCATTTATTAGATTAAAAACAATTTCCCCCTTTAGATATGAATATATAAATAAATTATAATGTTTACGCTCTATAATAGTTATACGCTTAACATTTAATTATTTACAGTTATAATAATTTATTTTCGCATGATTTAAACATAAATAAAGATTTAAAAATCAGATATTAGCCAATTCTATTTTATTTATGTGTATTATGTTATTTTTTCTATCTGGCAACACCGAATAAAAAATGTTCGTAAACTGACAGTCCAAATGACATGTCGAACGTAGATTGGCGCCGTTTTTGTTTCGGTCACGAAAATGACCGAAAGTAAGTTGTCAAAACAGGAACAACTGAAAAAGACGAATCCACATTATTCAAAAACCTTATCCAATGTAACTGAATCGGAATCGGTTAGTTTTAAAGTGAAAAAAACAGCGAATGATCCAAAAATATGTGCCAAAATGAAAAAAATGCAAAATGTCATATCCGACGAACTTGTTATACATTATTCGGGATGGCTAGATGAGATAAATCACGTGAAAATCAATCACAACAAAAAATTAAAGCTCCAGTTGCGTGACAATTTACTCAGAGGCAAAAAACCCAATAAGATTAATCGACGTCATCGGTTTAATAAATTGAACGATGAGCAGCTGGAACTCGAGCGACAGAAACACCGCGATCTATGGACTGCTAATTCTAAGTTGGACACAAAAAAATGCAAACGCCGAATAAATCCCTCTAAAAAAAACGGACGTGAATATAATAAAAAGAAGAAGATGGATCATTGCAATACTAATACCGAACACAATAGCAAACTCATGGAAAAATTAGGCTCAAATCATGATTCCAAGATTGAAAACGGTAATATATCTATATATATAATAAACTCACGATTATCCGGTATATTGGTTGAAAGAATCCTCACGGTTGATACGAACTATTATTTATTCCATCGATTGATTTTCATCAATCAGTTGATGATGATATTTAAATTCCAGAAAAGATAGATGCAAAATATCGACGAAAAACGTTGACGGTGTCATTTATTTTTCGAATCGAGTAGAAAATATAGACCAGCGGGGCATATACAGGTCTGCCCCAAACAGTACTTTATACAGCAAACGAAAGCGATCTTCTCTATATGGTAATACGGAACTTTCCTGTTTACCTCCACTACCTAGCCAAATAACAACACCTGTTGTTTAGCTGAAATATGTTGTAACAATTAACTATTATTTTTTTATTAGGAGAAATGTGTGTGGGGCAGTGGCTTGGTTGCCCCTAAGGATGAGCCGACCTTGTTTCTATTCATCTGTTCCCCTTTCCGGCTGTAATAATCAACAGGAGGATGCTTTATTTACGTTTCATTAAA
Source organism: Philopotamus ludificatus (assembly GCA_022495035.1). Lineage (NCBI taxonomy): Eukaryota > Metazoa > Arthropoda > Insecta > Trichoptera > Philopotamidae > Philopotamus > Philopotamus ludificatus. The sequence continues at coordinate 7,618 of JAGXCT010034007.1, forward strand.
TAATCTTTGCATTTCCAATCGCCAATAATAAAATAAGACACGATAATATTCATGCATGGATAATCAAGAGTTCACTATGTTGATTGTGTACTTTTTATTTCAGATTCTGACAAAATATACGATATTCCGAAAATGACGTGCTTTGAAGATGAAGGTAATATTAAACGAATTCAATGAAAAACAAATATTGTGTCGTTTATTTCTTAATCGATTTAATATTTCAGGTAAAGAAAATCCCATAATCGAATTAATCGATCGTATTTCAAGAGGCTGCATAGATTGCGACGAAGATATTACATCTGAAACGAATAGAAAATTATTCGAGCGTATTTTTCCAATGTTTAAAACATTATATATTTCTTCGCTCCCTATACAGCGCGTCGGATTCGAAACCTGTGCCATGTTTCTATTCAAAATATTGAAATATAAAAAAATATGGAACATTTATAACGTGACCGGCGATTTATCAAAGAGTCAATATAACGAAATATATTGTTTTTTAGTGCAGAATTTCATTAAATGCGTCTCCGAGCTCAACGAATATTGCATATTTTACGTAAACAACAATAATAAAGATGTAGAAAATATTATTAACGTTGCGTGTTCGTTAAAACAATTACAGCGTATGTTTTCGTTGAAACACGGAGACGATCCGTTTAGTCAGCTGTTGAATCTTAGTCCGTGTCATATATTTTATTGGCCGTTTATCTCGGTCGCACTTAATTTTCCTAATTTTTCTATAATACACGAAAATAATAATCGAGACGAATTCACATTGCTTGATATTAATAATTATAAAAAGCAACGGTATGTATCCGACGATACGTTTCTATATACAAAGCCATCGGTCGATGATTCCAATTTATTTTTATCCGAGTTTGTCGTTAAATTTTTAAATCAACTTAAGACTGCTATAGATATTTTTAGCGTTAGTGATGTTTCGTCATCAGAAATGGCTGCCGAATTGAAAATTGTGATAAACGAATTTATTAACGATGTAAATCTATGTACACATACCATCGAAACGAACACGTGTTACTATAGGAATTTAAGTCCGTATCCGTATATGAGGTATTTGAATCATCCGTATGAAACTAAACCGGAGAATGGTGAAAATTTGATTGAAAATATCAGATTACAGCAGTTGAGTCATCCGAAGATATCGTTTACACTCGACAGATTTGACGTAACGTATCGTGAAAAGGACGACGATGTAGTTTTCTGTTTTGATCAACGTTTTTTTTGTAACATTAACAATTCTATTACGTACAAATGTATATTGTGCGATGAAGATTTGGGATCTCAATCTTCGTCACAAATAATCCCCGATCATTATTCGAAATATCACGGTTTCGAAACCGATTGGAATTGTGTGAAGTGTGAAAAGCCCTTCAGCACGTCGCTATTAACCAAAATCAAATGGAAACATGAATGCTTAACGGATCTAAGTTCATAAGATGAAAAATATTTTATATCTCACAATGAAAAACGAGCTTATTTTAAAAATTGCTTTAAAAGCGTTTAACGAAAATTATATTAAAAAAAAAAATTAATTCGGATACATAAATAAATACTAATAATGTTATGGTTGGTATAAAATGTCAATGTCATATAAATGTCCCTAGTTTACCTTACCATATGGATATGCTGTACTTGATCCCAAGGATTAAATTTAAAAAAAAATTGTTACAACTTTTGTAATTTTATATTCTTGTAAATTTTTATACAATGAAAATAATATAAATTGATATTTTGATGTCTTCTTTTTAACACAAAAATACCTACATTCTTCGGAATTCAGATCATCACCGTTTATCAAATACAATCAAACTTGTTTTTGTGCGGTAGATAGAGACCGCATAAAAAAATCTTCACGAATAGCGTTAAAAACTATTCATCGAAACAAATTTAAAAAAAAATATGCAGAGGGCCACAAAAAAATTACATAGGAAATTATATTTTGATCCATACGTCACGGCGGCTCGTAAACAACTGCGACGTCCGAAGGGGGTCTCAGGGACCCAATGCATTTCAAGTCAAAATATTGATGAATTCCGCTGTATTTGGTATTACGGCCCGCTCCCGGATCGGTTTCAGCACTTGCACAGCATGATATTTTTTCTCGCTCCTGTTATAAACCATAAACGTATCATTTCTGGGCTCTCGATATTCTCGAGTGCGCCCCTATTCTTCTTACGTAAATTGTAGAACACATTTTACGCGGGAAACGGTTCCCGCTAAAAGTCGGTGACATCATCGTCACGTGACTCTCAGGACCGGGTATAAATATGTCCCATTTTGGACGCATCAAAAGATTGGCTCGCGCCGTCATGGCAGTCACATCTCCGTGATTTCTCTCGTACCGGAGATACGTCTCCGGGATCTTCATCATCTCTCGTACCAGAGATACGTCTCCGGGATCTTCATCATCTCGTACCAGAGATACGTCTCTGGGATCTTATCATCATCTCGTACCGGAGATACGTCTCTGGGATCCTTTCGTCACACCTATCATCGAACTGACGACACCTGCAACATTCAATAAACATCATCAGCAAAACAAAGCGTGTTTCCTTCGTCTCGATCTTCGAAGCGCGATCGTCAATACCAGACGATCGAACGCGTTTTAACGCCAGCAGTCGTGTACCCAGCACGATACGCGAGTTCGGGTGCCTTAATACATGGAGAGGCAGCGACGGGTTCCATTTATTGGACTACTGTCGCGTCCCCTAACATTGTGGTGGCAGCGGTGGGTTACCTTTTCGGTACTACTGTCGCGCCCGCCTTAACACTCCCACTTGCACATGCGCGATGTTTTTTCTCGCTCATATCCGGTACGGAGCAATAAAAAAACATCGCACCCGTTTCATTGTAAAACAATAATGTTGTTTTTATTTTTGTTCGCAATTGCGGACAATAAAGGTCAATGATTATTTAAATTTATTTTTTAGATTTTTTTGACAAATGCAAAAAGTTTGAGACATGTAGTATTTATTTTAACTCTTTCAATACGGCGGGTCTAAACACGATTCTGCATCTGAGTGCGGCGCCGTTTTGGACCAAAGTATTTTTTTTTGGCAGTGGTGGTATTGCCGTTTACCGCTATATTAGACTATTTTCCTATAAGAAGATTTATGCAAACATGTTGATTAGGATATGTTCTTCCATCTCAACTATAAAATAAACTCGATTCGCTTTATTTTCGTAATAATAAATCGAACAAAATATCAATTGCTCAAACAGAGATTAATGGGAAAAAATGGATCTAAATTAGTAAACAAATTTTAACTATAGTTATAGCATTTTAATTAAACTTTAAATAATGTTCGTGAAATTTAAAACAAGAACTGATTTACATGTAACGACAAGTTAAAGTTCTAAAGAATCTCGCGCATGTACGACATGCGGCCGCACCCTGGACACGATTTGTATGCACATGTACGTCATGCGCCCCGCACTGAAAGGGTTAAAGGAGTTATTTCAGTATTTTATGGTCTTTACATTATTCCCAACAAATTGCCAATACTTTTGCTCGCTACTTTCAGTCAGTATTCGACAACCCTGGGACCCATACTGACCTCGATATTAATTTTTCATCCTATTATTTGAATGCACCAGAGCTAATCATCATTTTGTAACTAGATAGTTTTGGATTCTCGGATAATCTCGTACGTTTCTTCTCGAGTTTACATTACAGAGAGAAAACAGTATGTGACATACGACTTATAATACACCTTCCTCTATTCCGCAGGGGTCAAACTTGGGACCTTTATTATTTATTTTATTCATAAATAATATTCATCTGGTCACTTCACTTCACTTTTCGCAGACGATATAAAAATTTTGTTACAGCTGGACATTGGTTAACAACGCGATTGGTTAATATTAAATCGTCTTCCATTAAGTATTAGAAAGTGTCAAACAATGACATTTTCTAGACCAAAAGAGCCCATCATCTTTACATTACAGACTTGGAATGTAACTGTTCCTAAGCTGATTGCTTGGACAACTTTGCATCGAAAGCGACAAAGACTTCAATCATTTGCTTCTCCACACAGAAGTACGTTGGTTGTCAGAGAGGCAGTGGCCCAGAAACAATTATATTTCATATTTTTAATTTCGTGTGTTATTGCGTTGTTTTAATAAACCGCATCGTATGCGGGCTTAGGCAACTGTGGGGGCTTGTACACTTCTACACGGTTTTTTGTAAAACGTATCCACCGTGTAAAAAAAGAGTTGGATTGATATTGATTTAAATCAGGTAATTGTTTTTTCCAAAATTTACAAGTGAGAAGTGAAATGAAATTAATGTTGTGAAAACATTGCAAAATATACATATTGATTAAAATCGGGATACATAAGCTTTTAAATTTAGTCTTGCCTGTGAACTCCTGGTAAAATCTGATGAATCTGAATATCAAGAATATTAAAAAAATTGTTCTTTGATTTTTATTAAATTTCAAAATTTAAAAAATAGAAAAGCGCCTGGGGCCTCTTGAGTGCTAAATCTGCCATTGAGAATACTCTTTTCAACAGATTCTATCCATGGAATGTATTTCGAAACATCTGTGAATACCACTTTCTTATTAATTTCTTCGCATTTAGCCAGGCTAGAAGTTAATGACACCACTCCTCGTTGAACTATCAGGTTTCCTTGCCTCACAAAAAAACCAGATCCAGAATCACCAGAGCACGGCGAGCCATCGATGCCAACTAAAAATGCAATATTTGCATCAAATCGGAATAAAAATAAAATAATAATAACCAGATTTATTTACCGCTGCAAAATGTTGTAGATCTAACGAAATTAGCTAGGACTCTATCAGCACTGCATTGAGAGTCCGATATTATTTTCGCTTTAGCTTTTTTCAGAACTTTTGTATGGGAATTTATTCCATCCGCCCCCCAACCGACTACCTTAAAATTCATAATTTACATTTTGTATTCCTAGATATTTTTTGAACAAGACTCGTTTTTTACTCGCTAGCTACGTTCCACCAAAACCGTGCAAAAAGTGATAGAATTCACTAGTGTATAGTATTAGGTTGTTCGGAGAGTAATTTGTTTTTTTTTTATGAAAATGAAAGACGATATTCTTATAGTGAATAAATAATTTATTGAATTTTATATTGTCCATTCTGGTTCAATACCTTTTGCCATCTTTCTGGCAGTAGCATGATTCCACGCTCATATTTTTTTTGTTCTTTACTGGCAAAAAACTGATCCAGGTGATTTGACCGTCTAAAGAAAATACAAATAAAAATCAGAAGGTGCCGGATCTGGAGAATATGGTGGGTGTGGCAGTATATCCCATCCAAGCTGTAAAAGCTTTTGGCGAGTTAACAAACTTGTATGGAGTCTCGCATTATCTTGGTGGAACACTACATTTTTTCTGTTGATCAATTCTGACCTTTTCTGTTTAAGTGAATCATTCAATTTGTCAAGCTGATGACAGTACACTTACCAGAATAGATCGTTGTGTTGTCCGTCAAAAGATCACAAAAAAAACGATTCCTTTGAAATCCCACCAAACAGATATCATCACCTTTTTTTGATGAATATCGGCTTTCGAAGTGCTTTGAGCCGGTTCATCTTTTTTACTCCATGATCTCTTGCATTTAACATTGTTGTAAACAACCCATTTCTCGTCCCCATTGATAATGCGCTTCAAAAATGGATCATTTACTTGACGTTTGAGAAGCAAATAACAGACAGTAAGAATATTAAGAACCCATATGTCGAGCTTTGAGATTAAACCTAGACGTTTCAAATGATCATGAAAGGTCGAATTCTATAAATTTAATCTTTCAGCGATCTCACTAGTTGTTATTCGCCGGTTTGCATCAATTAATACTTTTATTGTGTCTTCATCAGCTTCAACTGGCCTTCCAGGACGTGATGCATCTTCAACATCAAAATTTACGGATCGATATTTTGCAAGCCAGTTTTGGCACTGGCGTTTTGTCAGTGCATCTTCTCCATACACATCGGATCATTTTTTTCATGCTTGAACACCATTTTTACCTTTTCGATAGTAAAAAAGTAAAATATGCCGAAAATGCTGCTTTTCACTTTCCATATTTGAAAGGGTACCAACCAAAAACTACTGCGTAGAATCAATCGGTTTTCACAAACAAGCCTTGCTATATCAGCTGTCAAAATATATAATGATTATGCGGATTAAATATGAAGTTGGCTGTGAAAAAATCCTCAGTTATGAAAAAATGAAATGACTATCCGAACAACCCAATATTTGTTTCTTTTAGTGGACCGTCTTATTTCTAAAACGTGTAAAAAATGGTTAAGTGAACTTACTTTGCCGTTTTTGTCCCTATTTGTTTTGGACAAACACACTGGTTGAATCGCTCCATTGTAATTGACTGTGTCTATGTGCAATATCGCAATATCATTCGCTAAAGTGCTCTTATTATATGCAGGATGAATAAATATCCTATTGACACTATGATACTTATAGCTGAAATCCTGGTCAATTTTTGTTGGATGAGTCGAGCCAAGATTTACTTTTAAATTTTTCCTCGGTACTCTATGAATAAATTTATTCGCGTTTCTTCCATTGGTCAGACAATGCGCAGCTGAATACAATAACTATATATCACCATCACTTTTATATAATCGTATATAGATCAATAGTAATTACCTGTCAGTACCATATCTACTTCAATCAGTGATCCGCCGCAAAGAAAGTCACGTTTATCCCCATGAATGCTCAACAACGACGCCATCCATGGCCAGCTTTCAATATCGGTTTCTGCTCCCCCTGATAATAGGGTTGTTGCAGGATGTGGTGTACCGCAGCTAGCTCTTTGAAAAAAAAAATAATTATCGATAATCATATCAATAACTGAAAATTTCTTCCAAGAAAAGTAAGTGAAAGCGCATAGTGAATATATTCTGTATCTGTAAGGTCCTCTACACACGAGAGTCGAAAACAAGTCGCGATGTTTCGTGACCACGCCCACGTGCAGAGTTGTAAGTACACTGTGAGCAGATTTATTTTACGCATTTTGGAGATAAAAATATTAAATTACGATCGTAAAATCTAAAGGCGCCGATGATGTGATGATGTGTGTATACGTACTGGCGTTTCACTCTGCGTTTGATCTCCTGATCAACCAGAAGTGAGTTGTTGACAAGTTTGGCATCGTAAATCAGTGAAAATGTCGATGGTGGAAAAACATCTGAAAACAAAATCAATATAGGAAATGGTTTTTGTTACCAGTTGCTTTGAACAACTAACCTGGAATACTTCCGCAGAGCGAATTGCCATTGTAATTAACATTTACTACGTGAGCTGATTCGGTGTCTCGAATAAAATTAGCCAGGAAGGTTATGTTGCCGCCGTGCTCCATGGCCTCTGCTATTTGGTCGATGACTCGGATGTTGAAAGGCGTACATTTTCCTGTGAATAATTAAGATAGCCATTAACAATCGAAACGAGGACGATCGCGAAAATCCACAGGAGTTGCTGTAACCTTGACTGTGGTCGAATTTTCAGCAATTTTAACATCCACATGTAGTGCTGGCGTGCCTGGCTCTACTTCGACAGTCAACCGGCCATACGACTTGGGTCCGATCTGCTTCAGTCGCAGAATCTCTGAACATGGCGGAGGGCGAGCCGCGACCGAGACGAGGCCCAGCCACCCTACCAGCAGCCAGCACCGCAGCGATCGCTTCAGCATATCAACTAGATTCAACTGAAACGATTGTTTAAACTGTATAGACTAATATTGAAAAGAGTGAATATAATAGAACTGTGCTCACTTCTTGGATCGGCAAACGATACTGTGGATCCGGATGGCCTTTCAAGCTAAAAAAAAAAACGAATTTGCATTCGAATTCAAGTTTATATGCCGTTTTGATGTAAATATTAGAGTAAACAGGTTTGCAATTTCATCCAAGAACGTTGCAAAATTAATATTTTACCCAAACTGAGCCTCAAAACTTTTATTAAAATTTTTACACAATGACAATAATAATAATTTCGGCGAGTGATTTCGAATAATTCTGAAATTTTCAGGATTTCCTCTGAGAAAAGAAATCTGAATAATCTCAGTGTTGTAAAGTTCAATAAAAGTTAATGAAAAGATCCCAGAGACGAATCTCCGGTACGAGATGATGATAAGAATCCCGGAGACGTATCTCCGGTACGAGATGATGATAAGGATTCCAGAGACGTATCTCTGGTACGAGAGAAATCACGGGGATGTGATTGACATGACAGAGTGAGCGAATCACCCTGCCATCTGTGAAAAAGACAGCGACAAACTCCTGACACAAAGCAGGTTTGTAGAAGGTATGTAGAGGTATGTTTTCTATGAAGGGGTGCGGACGCTCTGATTGGTCCGTCATCTCGGAAGAGGGCGCATTCTATTAGCGAAAGCATAAGAACACGAAAGTGACCATTGATTTTATAACACAGGGCTAATAATCACTTGCGACTGGCTACTTGAGAATCGTTTTGTGCATATGTATGCCTGTGTATATCTATATAGGTGTGTGTGTGTGTGATGCGTTCATGCGCATTTTCGTGACTCGTTATAAGCAGATAACGCATAGAGAGAACAAACGAATACCGAGACAAACCCCTTCCTACTTGCCTGAACACAGTCGAGAGGGTAAAATCCGATACCAACAAGGGTAGAAGATGTATGTCCAATGCCAGCAATGGTCAAGAGGAAACTCTTCACAAAAAACAGCATACCAAGATGGCTTCGGGTCCCGGCGGTGTGAACGAAAGGGGAGCCCTCACGTCACGTGTGACTCAGGTTCCTTTGGCCTCGACTACAATGCGAGAGTTTGGTAAGGCCCATGTCCTCAGCGGGTGAGAACCTTGTGGCTAGCAAATTATGATGATGATGAAAACACATAATAAAATAATAATAAATTTATAATTATACTTTAACAGATAACTGTACAGTTTATTAAAATACAAAACACTAATTAAAATATTATATACATTGATAATTAAGATGGAAATAAGATAAATAGAAAATTAATCCATTCCAGGCGGTAGAGGTTCGTTGCCCATCAACGAATCCATCATCGAATCAGTTTTCATTGATAAGTCTCCGAGTGATTGGACAGGCTCCTGCAATATAACAATAATTAAGAATATAATTTATGATACCTGGTTGCCTACGTCAGTTCGAACGTAAGTTCGGAGGCAGAAATCAACGTCAATATTGAGATGGTGAGAAATACCTTTTTTCAAAATGAAAAACATACAAATAGCTCCGAAAAGCCACGCAAAGAATAAGAAAATTTATTCATAATATAATAAACTATACGTACTTCAGTAGTGCTGAATTCTGCCAAAGTTTCTATGACGTGATGCGGCACACCGGTCATACTCGTCACATTATGTGACAGACAAGTATGCAAATCGGGACACGACGTAATAGCGAGTCTCAAAGGCTCCGGAGGTAGCATCGTCAAGACGTTTATCGATTGCGGAATTAATCTCTGACAACATTTTAAAAATCCCTCCCAAACCACTTTTTGTTCCCACACCTAAAACAAAATACATGTTGAACAAAACATCTTATAAATTTATTACATATTCAGATCAGTCTCACCTGTTTTGTAATCAATCTATGTAAAATACTGATGACTAACGACGAGAGTCTCATCGGATGCGAGCTCAAGGCTTGCAACACGGATCTCATCAATAATACTGGAAGCTGGGGCTGCTCCACCAATTCTTGTAATACATCGCCCAACACCTAAAAATTAAAAATAATCTTTTTAATACCATTATTTGTATATCGAATGTATTTTTTACGATGTATACCTCAGCAGTGTACGCTTGTTTATCGGCAAAGCATAGAGATGTTGCTTTTATAATATATTTCAACTCGACTTTAGACGGATCTATCAGATGCAATGCTACCAACAACTCGGCGGCTGTGACTGTAAAATAAACAAACACATTTATATCTCGCACATAAATTATAATCGAAGATAATGCCGCATAGATACCTGGCTGTGGAAGTATTTCGTTATCCACTATATGCGTTAATAATATTTTATTGAAAGCTTCTCTTATCACTATCGGATTCAGTTTAATCAACTTCGGTAAGGCGGCCAATATCTTAAAAAATAAATAATCGTAGATCTATATCTCATATGGAATACAAGTAAACAAATATAGAATTGTGGAGATCGATAAATATGTCGATCAAGTCTTGACGATCCGTTAGTAAAACATCTTGCCAAAAATATTTTGAAGAACTGAGACATCTCGTGGAATCAATCTTCGCCAGTTTAGTGGAGACATTATGAAGATACTAACATGAGGCTGCTCTTCGGATATCTGAACCAAGGGTGGATCGGAGATGATCGTCCCGGACATACACCTTACACATGAAGCATTGATAGTGAAAAATAAAATATATACTTACTTCGCTTTTAGTTAATCCATTTATCACGGGTATGAGGAAACGAACGTCCGACACTCTCTTTGCATAAAGATCTCGTACTCTCGTAACGAGTGCAGGTGAAGGAGCAGCTAAAAAATAAATGATTGTTAATAACAGAATCTTTATGTTTTGAAATCTCTTTGCCTTTGAATAAATTTGTCCCTAGTGGTATTATTTTGAAGCTCTGATTCTATATTTAATTTCTTTCAGTAGAAAGACTTTTAAAAATTGATTGTGACAAGTTAAATTCATTGGTGGAATCAGATCCTAGCACCGAGAAATTATCTCAAGACATCGGCTGTCCTCAGTTGACTATGAAAATACGAGAAGTTTGGGTCCCACACGAACAATCACCTAGTCTTAGCTCAACGAGTAACCATTTGTTCTTCGCTTCGTTCTTCCTCTTCCAGAAATATGAAACTGATTATTTTATCTGTGAACCATATAGTGAGGGACTGCCCCCTAGGAAAGCTTAACGGAGGCATCCTCGCCCTAAATAAAGCTGATGAACAGGCTGAGATGTTCGCTGCAGCATGGCCCACAAAAGGTAACCTCCCGGATTACCGAGAGTCAACACGCTCGCCACTCCAGCCCTTTAAGACCCAGTAAGAAATATTTCATAGAGTCTCTGTTATCAGTAATTGGTGTAAAGATACGACTATCCCAGACTAGATTGATCCAGCTCCCTAGCCATCCAAAGTCAAATGCCGGGATAGTACCTTGAGCCATTTCCCACCACATTACCACTCTCTACAAACTCATCCCATCTTTAAGATCCTAGGTTGTAATGGCAACCAGGAAACTCGTTCAAGGAATGCCACACCCAGCGGCTGTTTTAGACTATCGCTAAGGTGTGCGACCTTGGAAGAGGGGCCTTCCCCTCGTGAGAGAAGACTAGTGGATCAACTGCTCAATTATAAACGAATGAATGAATGTGATCCTGATCAGAAGCGGGTTCCTGCCACCAGGAAGGCACTACAACAACTTTTCCAATTCTAGTCTTCCTCCCTTCAACTGACCAGCCTCAGGAGAGACGAGTTTGCCCTAACCCTGTAGCTAAGGTTTTGATAGTAGACCTCCAGGTTTATTTAGCTTGTGGGGGCACATGTTCAAGGATATATTATCTGATTCCAAGTTTTTTTGATGATTTATTAATTTAATGTCCAATTAGATGGTAAAAATTGTCAATCGTGTCAGGTTCATTATGGCAAAGTGCTGACGGCGATGTGATGACTGCTGAAGTGATTGTCGCAGACTCCCCAGTTGGTGAGTAGCGATGAAACGATGGCTGCTATGGCCAATGGTGTCCGATGTGGTGAAGGGTGCCGCACCTACTTCACCGTGGAGAAAGACTTCGAAGGCTGACTGGGCAAGATTGATCCCTTAGCGTGAGCAGAAGGTCAGCGTTTTGCGACGATCAACACGATTTCGTTTGTAAGCCTGGATTCTGACTCTCAGGGTTCGGAGAGATTTTGCCTGAGATTAAAACAAAGAAGGTAGCGTCTCTCGGCCAGTTTAGGTGGCCAGGGTTATTCATTCCCGTGAGAACTCAGTTTCGAGCAATAACCATCCCGTCTATCACTCACAATGTACTAGAACTGCAGTTAGATTAAAAGCAAAAATGTTTATAAAAGAATTATTCTAGTAAACGAGGGTGCATTCTGCAACATGACACCAAATGCAAAAAAAATTACCAAAAAAAAGCTTCGTCAAGCTATCATCTTATACATCTTTAAAAGATTTGCTTAAAAATATAAATTTTGGATCATTCAAAGACGTTAAATTTTTCTTTCTGGCTTACTTAATATGTTGCATTTATACAAATACCTTTTTCTGTGAGTATATGAATAATTCTGGTAACCAACGTCTCCGCTCCCTTCGGACATTCTTCAATCATAGCGAGTAGAGTCGGATTATCGGCGCCGATGTGTCTCACTGGAGTTTCCAGCAGCCGCAATACGCATCGTTTTCCATCGGGACTTGTTCCGACGTATATTCGACACAATTCATTGAGAAATTCTAATAAAGAATTAATATTAATATGTAACATATTTTTATCGGATAAGATGCATTATCGTAAAACACACCGTCATTATACGGCAATATCGCCAGGTACAATTGTAGACATATTTTATAAAGCTCATCGTCCCACGTTCCCGTCTCCATCGGCTTTTCTAAATCGGTTTCCAACAAATCGTGAGGTGGATCGGGCAACGCAATGAAACCCAAATGTAAATTTGCATGTTTATCGATCGCCTTCCTTAACGACTCGCTCTTTTTCTTGTAGAGTTGTACGACTCTCTCAATAGCGCCCTCTCGTACGAGAGCAATTTTACACACTGAAAATTAAGCCATAAATTAATGAACATTATAATATAATAGTAATTTTAAAGAAATGTATTCGTACCGGTTAGCGGAAGCAATACTGTTATATATTTAGTTGCCTTGGTAGGTTGATACAAAATCAAATCGCGTAATAAATTCAAACCCATCACATATTTATCTTCTTCGCAGCATACTTTTTTTATATAAACCATGGCATCGTTTGTGACCAATGGTGCTTCAAGGTAGACGCGTCTAAATAAGGTTTCTCTTAATATTTCTTGCGAAGGATCCGTAAGTTCCGCAATCGACACTACCAACGAACACAGCAAATTATTGTAATTCTGAAACGATTTTTCATCGATCTTCGACGCATTGTTTGTTCCCATAATTTTTTGATTGAAACCCTGGATATAAGTGTACTCTTCGTACATCCAAGACAGAGCTAGATCCAGCCTCAACGCAACGTCGTCTAATATGAACGATAATATTGCTTCTCGGACCTGATCGCCGAAAGAAACTGCAAACGTTGCTAGCATCTTTAATCGACAGGCGCTACCGCCGCCGTCGAGTGCCGCCCGCTCCGCTTTCAATACTCGGTCCACTGCGCCATCTATCAATTTCTCGCGGACGTTTTGAGAGAGTGGTTTCGTCACCGTGTGCAACTTGAGAGATTTGACTCTTTGTTTTAATTTGGGCACAGTCGGCGTCTGCGGACAAATCAATCTTTCTCTATCAAAATTATTCATGATATCTTTTTCTCTCGCCGATTCATCGGTCGCCGGATTCGTATCCATTAATTTGGTTATAGCGCTTTCAAATTTGCTCTCGAGTTTAGTCGATTCGAGCTTGGCTAGGGCATTCTTCAATTTTAACCGTTCATCCTCGTCGTTGCTCTTCAATTTATTTTTTTCTTCGACGACACCTACTTTTTCGGCAGGCGGTAATTCCGATAGTTCACTTTTGATAGTGCGCAAAATCAATTTAGCCAACGAAGAATGATTTACAACGACGCCGGCATTAGATATCGGCTCGTACAACACCGAAAAATGTAAAGGCATTTCTTCCGGCAAATGATCCATTGTGGCAACAACTAAATTTACGACAGAATTAATATTCTGTAATCCGTTTAATATCGATTTTTCGCTCACTTCCTCGTCGACATCGTCCGTGGACGCCGCAAAATGTGCGGAGATATCACTCCTATCGCTATTCTGGCTATTACTCTTCGGCGAATCCATTCTCGGTCGTTTGACGGAGCTCTCTACACTACGCAAATCTTGAATACGCTTATTTCTCCGTTCGGTTTTTGGGATCAATTTTCCTATTTCTTGAGGCGTCATACCTAAATCGGGAAGCATGTGCAGTAATGGAGAGACCATATCCGAAGAAGACGGATGCCGGATTAAATTCAACACTTGGATCTTTAAATGTTTCTTTACTGAATTCGTTTGCGATTGAGATAACGTGGGAGGTAGCGTCGATTGCAATGATCCGAGCGCTTGGATGACCTTTGGCAAAAATTTGGGTCGTGCCTTGGCCACTTCGCACAATGCACTCGTGCATGCCATTAGATTGACGCCCGATATGTGTTGCGAATTATGGAATTTCAACAACAGATTGAAAATGTGCCTAAAATAAAAATTAATTCAATAATGGATCGGTTTGAGTATATAGTGGAACCCCAATCAGAATTTAACCTAGACGTGACGATGAGGTCTATTGGGGACTACAAATCCTACATGTCCCAAACTTTTTGTATTTGTAATAAATATTATAAATAATCATTGACCTTTATTGTTCGCAATTGCGAAAAAAATAAAAAGAATAATATTCGCTAATGTTGCCACGGGCGTGATAATTTTTCTCACTCACATCCGGTACGATGTGCCAAGTGCGAGTGAAACGTATTAGTAGTACGTGTAGCGAGAACTCAGTCGGCAGTTTATTTATGTGTCATATTGATTAGTTAAAAAATACAAAATAACAACCAAATTGTGAAGTACAGTCAACCCTCCTATAGTGTTCACTTCCATAGCGTTTGCGGCAGTTTTTTGTATAGCGTTCCCTCCTATAGCGTTCATTTTACAAAACGCAATATTTTCAAGGTTAAATTAGAATTTTCGTAAATATATTATTAATGTGCATTTTAAATATGTACATGCACTTAGAAAATAATTGTCATTAGTTGTTTACCCCTTTACCTTGCTAGTCGTGTTATGTTCTTTTTTTGGTGAATCTGTTGCGAATTAAAAAACAGAAAGAAATATGCTAGGTCAATACCCCCTCGCGCCTATAGGCATGAGCCTATTGAAAATATAAAAATGGGTCAAATGTTTGATTTGCTTCAAATCGCAAAATAAAATTAAAAGAACCTAACCCCAAATTTTGTATGGGTGCCTAACTTTCTATAGCGTTTTTTTTTATAGAGTGGTTCCTATCTGAACGTTATAGAAGGGTTGACTGTATATCATGATAAACGATATTTATTCTAAGAATATATCCATTTTTATAAAAAAATGACAAGATATTGATGATTTCTTTGTGGTGATGAATGAATGAATGAATAAAATTCTATTATTATATTTAACATTTGTTTTTTGATTGTATTTAACATCTGTCGGCAGTGACAGATTTAGCACTTGAGAGGCCCCAATCTTTTAGAAAAATTCAGGTGCCCTCTGTGGGACTGTATGCCGAGGACCCCGTTGCCTTGCATAGTTTTGCCCTAAGGTAACTCTACGCCTGAATCCATGGATCATGAATTAAACAGGAACAATCCAATGCCTCACCAGGTGGCTGTTTTAGACTATCGCTAAGGCGTGCAACGTTGGCCTGTCGGCCCAAAGAGGGGCCTGCCCCTCCGGAAGGCTAGCGGATCAACCTGCACCTGGATTACGTAGCCGACTAATGTTGTTCTTGGCGTGCCCCGAAATGGCGGAGGAAACTCCAACAATGACGAGCACGCGAAGAATGGCAAAGTAAAAGCCATACGCAATCATCATCATCAGTGCATATGGTTCGAAATATGACCGTTAGGGTAGCCATCTGAAAAACATGCCATAGCTGGCGCTATTCATTTGTCAATTCAATTTAGGAAATACTGCTATTTGTTATTTTTGTTATGAAAAAAAAATAATAATAAAAGAATAAATTGTATTGAGAGCAGAATTTTGTGGCTCCCTGAATTAATAAGGCCTCAGGGGCTTATTATGACGGAATTATCTTCTGAAACCCAAGTGCCGAACTGAGTATCGGGTCGCAGTCCCACTCGTCTCCGAGCGTCGGAATACGATGCAAGCAGCAATCACAAATTGACCCTACCCACATCCGAGTGTTGTTACGACCCAGCTCAACTCTGACCTTATAGCTCGAGACCTGACCCATATTCGAAGAGTTTAGGATACCAAGAGGGCAATAATCGAAACCCTGGCTACATAATTGAGGCATAAGCGTCTCTGCTGGGGCTGGGCAGATGAAGGGAGAAAGATCAGGACCGGCGGAAAAAGCATAGTACTCTCCAGATAATATGGATATGCATCAGATTCCACATTTATTCATTCTAAAAAAACTAGGGGCGTTATCACAGAAGTGGTTCAAGATATTCGCAGAGAGGGTAGAGAGACTTTTCTCGCTTTAAATTGGAAATTCACTTAAAAATTGATGAATCAAGGTTCCACATAAAATGCAATTAAAATATTTACATAGACTCTTCTTCCAATTTCCGTCGTTGAATAAACTGTATCACCGGTGGAATATCGTCTAGCGAATAATCTCCCGGCTTCGGTTCATCTTTATACGTTTGTAAAATAATAATTCCTTCCAAGAACTTGATTGAATTTGTACGTATGCCTTCATTTTCACAATCCACCATATTCAGAATGTTTAACTGAAAAAGAGACACATTTATAACAAAAAATGTACTGATAATTTATTTTCGTTTAATTTATTGATCTTACCTTTATATGATTTAACAATTCCCACGCCTTTTCCATATCGTCGTTTTGCTCCGAGGCCGAACATATCCAAACAAATGCATTCTTATATACGGTATTGGCTGCTTGAATTACGCGTTTTTGAACCGGTATAGATACATCCATTAATAACATTTGAAGATTTCCAACCATACGAGGCAAGAGATCGATTTTTATTTTACTGAAATAATATTTTATTTAGTAAGTAAATCTATATTTAATTGTCATATATTTTTAAACCGAATAACGAACTTTTATTCAAAGAGAATCAAAAAACTGATACGCAATTTATAATAACTGAATATGCATACCTAATTTCCTCAATGAATCCAACTAGAAATTTTTTAACATCAGGATTTCTATCCGTAATGAAACATAATATATCGTCCAGATATACAGATATCACACGAGGACACTGATGCAGTAAAATCTCTTGTATTTGGCGGAGGAGCGTCAATTTTTTACCAGCATTCGCAAAATCAAGCTGATTTATCCACGTCACCACCTGTCAACAAATTAAATAAATTAATAAAATATTAACCTAGCTATGTCGATGGGGTCTACAACGGACCCCAAGTTTGTGATTTTTTTCGAATAACTCATTAAATATAAATCCTAAATGTCACAAACTTTTTGTATTTGTCTAAACAAGTCTAAAGAATAAATATTATAAATAATCATTGACTGGACACACTGCAAAAGCCGTGCGCGTCAGATTAGTAAAACAATCCAAAGTATTGAAGAATTCATCAATATCCTGACTTGAAATGCACAGGATATCTGAGATTGTATTCGAGTAGCCGTGACAGATGGGTCAAGCATTATCAAGCTTATATAAAAAGCCGTTGATACTATAATGAAACCATTGTTTCATGTAACTATGATAAATCTAAGGTTAAATCATCATAAATTGAATTCATAATATATTTTAGGTTATGTGAACTCTGGGGGCGGCAATTATGCACCTGATTCTCGGCCCCGCTGAGGACGGAATTCTCCATTCTCAAATTATCCGCCATATATATTGCCCCTCTAACAATGCAGTGTATAATGGCAGTTTATGTCGCTTAGTTATAACAGACGGACATCGGCGCGATCAAGCCGCCAAACGTCATTATTTATTTGGCCTAAACAACACGTACAAAGAGCAGACGAGCGTTGACAAAATTACTCCCCTCTCGTTTATAATATCATATTTTAATCTGATATATTATAAATATATATATATAATTCATGTCATTGGTTAAAATATTGTATAAGCACCATATTATTTATTATTATTTAAGTGGCCTTCTAACCCTGAGATGGGTCTTGAAGGACACTATCCGATCTCCAGCAGAGACATGTCCATCTCAGCCCTGAAGTCAGGACTGTGACGGTCGTCCTCCAGATTATCTGTGCTTTAAATAAAAATATATAAAAAAAAGCATGTATTTATTTTATAAAATGTATGTGCCCGTCATAGCTTAGAGGTAATTACAATCAAATTATGATTGTAAAAGTTAATTGCCAATAAGCGCAGATAGTATTCAGATGGGTGACCATTCTGAATACTTTTGAGTGACGCTGGTCAACAGAGAGGTGGGATAAAGTCTGACGACCTTCGTTTCACAAAAAAAGAATTGTCAAAAATATAACCTGGGAAGCGGGCAGCAGCGCTCTTCAGTATAAAGAAAATAAAAACTTTGCGATTGCAGAGGCAGCGGGGCTTCCTCACTTCTATATATTCCCATGAAAACCATGTCCATGGTCCTCCATAAGGGGAATCATGCACATGGTCACGATCCTCAGAAATGAGGGAAAGTGGATTAATATCTTATATAAAAATATAATAATATGAAATCGCTTCACGACTCAAAAAAAAATGTGCACAATCTATTGTGTTATATATGAATATGAAAAAAATCATCTTATAAAGAAGGCAATTGAGCCAAATAAATTAGAGTAGCTATGATTTATGTCCCGTGGCGACCTAGGACTAGAATTTTCTCATGCAATAAGATCGTGCCTTGCTTAACAAACTTCCCACAGCCAAAATCTTGCCGGGTGTCGATCTACTTATCAATTAATTGATTTAAATTGGCGTAGGCATTTCACAACCAAATGTGTGAACCCACATACGAATTGATAATAATATAATACACCACATTGGCTAAGGTAAATGAATAATTTTCTAGTTGAAGTCTTGGGTGTGCAATGTTATATACCAAAGCATGACCAATTTGAGTTCCATTGTATTCAGAAGTGGGTGTCTGCAAAAGCCATTCGATTTTCAGAGTAGTGCTCAATTAAACGAAGACGCATAATCTTTTTAGCGGAAAAAAGCTGATTTATATAAGCTGTTGAACATTTTTTTTATTTAAAAATCCAATGTTGATCTGGATTCAATTAAAAACGCAAATCTATTAATGGCTTTACATTTATGTATTCACGTATTAGATGGAATGGCTATAAAGATAACATCGATAAGCTATTAAAATCTAAGATTTATAGAATAATATTAATATTCAATGAAAACTATAAAAAAAAATTGTCAAGCTCCGCTGAAGGTCGTCGCTATTTTCATTTATATTGTAAATCAAAAAAGTAAAAAATAAAAATGATCAAATTTGAATCGACATTCGTGACAAAAAGAGCAGTCTGCTAGGCTGCGCCAGTTTTTATTAAACAATGACAGATGTGGCAAAGCTTCGTGACTTCGCTGATGGCCCCTTTTTAATTAACTCCTCCGTTTAACGCTCTCATTAACACTCCAAAATACCATGGTTCGCCAAAACACAATCCCCAACATACCATCTGTTAGTATACACATCCGAACACAAAGAGATCACGTGTTTATACAGCTAATATTCAATTCTCTCGCTCGAATCGAACAATGCTAAATCTATCCTTTTCAGAACCAATAAAGTATTATTGAGTTATATCACAGACAGTATCAGTGATAATAAAATGTTTAAAGATCGCATCTGAACGAAAATAAACGTAAATTGTTTTAAAAAAATGCAATAAAAACGAACAAAACAAAAAATGCATGCTAACGCTATTGCGCCATGCTGTCATTACATATATGCATATACATTAATTAACCTAAATTTATTATGCTCAGCATAATACACTTGTTCTTGTTACACTTCAAGTATTTTTTGTCGACGATTTACATAATACGTTATTTAAATATTTATTATTAATTTTCGGGCCTTAGCTATAGAGTCCCTGGCAGATGGCTAGATAACAGAGAGTAGTGAATGAGCAGTGCTCGCATTATACTTAGTATTCGTCGTGACTTTACGGCAGTAATTCGCTCTAATCATGCAACTTGTGATTTATGGACTTCTGTCCATCTTACTGCTAGCGAATATATCCAAGTCTGACGGTGAGTTTCTTATCATAATACCAGTCATAAAAAAAATATAAAAAAAAATTAAAAAAAAAACATATTGCATTTTTTTCAATCTCTCGGCGTTATTTTAATATAAAATAAAAATCTATCACGCTTCTATTGTCATATAGATAATTCATCGATATAGTATTATAGTCTCAATCGATCAATTCATCGAGAAGACACGATAGATTTTATGCAAAAAACGAGATAATCTCAAAATTCAATCTGCTATGACGTTAGTACGATACGAAAATATATATTATACCATATTTCAATATAAAAAAGAATCATATTGCTACAATAGAATATTAAATCTTTTATATTTTCATTAAAAATATAATCACATTGGAAAAGATTAATAATACCCAATCTAATTTAAAAGATTAAATTGATAAAAATAAAATATGACTAAATGCATGCCATACCATTGTCTGTATCCATAAATAGTAAAATAAATAATAATTCCACCAAAATATAATTATAGATAACAATCTAATCATATGAACATTAATTATCTATGTAATTATTTTTAAGATGCTCTACGATGGAACAGAATGGCGGAGGCAGAGCTCGACGAAGCATTGAAACTAAAAATTAATACGAACCGAGCTCGAAATGTGATATTATTTATCGGCGACGGCATGGGGCCAAACACCGTAGTCTCAACGAGAATTCACAAATTTGGAGAATCAGGACATCTGTCCTTTGAGAAATTCCCGCACGTCGGACTTTTAAAAGTAAGTGCATCAGCGTTAACAGCACAGCAATAAAGCAATCAGTTGAAAATGTATATTACAGACTTATTGTAACGATCATCAAGTACCGGACTCAGCGAGCACGGCTACGGCGATGGTTACGGGAGTCAAAGTGAACTACGATACGGCCGGCGTCGACGGTTCCGTCAAACTAAACGATTGCGAGGGCTCTTTAAAAAAAGAAGCTCAATTAACATCGCTAATGGGATTGGCTCAAGACGCAAAAATGAGTACAGGTAACGTATCGACCATACAAAATAATCAAGTGTATTCGTTATTTATTATTTAATGTGAATCAGGTTTTATTACGACAATGCGGGTAACGCATGCGACGCCGAGTGCATTATATGCGCACACGCCCAACAGGGATTGGGAATGCGATGCAAAATTGCCGGAGAATACTCAATGTAAAGATATCGGCAGGCAATTGATCGAGGACGAACCGGGAAGAAATATCAACGTTATAATGGGCGGCGGAAGGCAGTCGTTGGTGACAAACGCTCATGTAACTCCGGAAGATCCGAGCGATTCGTGGACCTGCCACAGACAGGACGGAAGGCATCTCATCAACGCGTGGATCGACGATAAACAAAACCGATCGCTAACGTACGCAGTCGCACAAAATAACGAAGAGCTCAGTAAGGTCGACACGAACAAAGTTGATAACTTTTTAGGTATTATTTTTATAATCAATAATAACATATGTCATAAAAATTTTTGCGATCGTAAGAAAAATTAATTAAAATTCACAATTTAAACGTGAAATTATCATCTATTAATTTTAATAGCGACGTTTTTCATCTCGATAACACGTACGATCGTTATATGCAGGTATTTTTGCAAACGGACATATGAAATACGAACACGAACGGATTAAAACTGGTGCGGGGATGCCGTCCATCGTAAAAATGACAGAGGTCGGCATCAAAATTCTGGAAAAAAATAAAAAGGGATATTTTCTAATGGTAATAACGATAATATATCTTTACGGTATGATGTTCCGATTGTAAGCGTGGATATATTTCAGATAGAAGGCGGTAATATCGACATGGCGCATCATAGAGGCAAAGCTAAAATTGCAATCAACGAAGCGGCCACAATGGACGATGCCGTCAAACGAGCCATCGAAATGACGGATCCGGCCGAGACCCTTATTGTCGTGACAAGCGATCACACTCACACTTTATCGATAAACGGTTATGCAAAGCGCGGATCCAATATATTCGGTAATTAAAATTAAAAAAATATATTTTGTTAAAAATTTCAGAAGAAAAAAAGATTTTAGTTCCACAAAGATAATGACTTTTTCAGTTTACAGTTCAACTATGATAGATTATTTTTTAAATGTTCTTATTTGGATCATCATCATATTTTGCCAGCCACGAGACACTCACTCGCTGAGTGTCTTACCAGACTCTCTAATGGTAGTCGAGGCCTAGAGATTCGTGTTCTCACAATGGCGCAAGGACTCCCCTTTTACGTCTATACTGAGGTGGCCTAACCCATCTTGGTATACGGATTTTTATTTATTATTTTAAGAGTTTTCCTTCTCTTGGCTATTGCTGGATTTGTACGTGTAGCTTCTACTATTGCTGGTATCGGTTTTTACCCTCCTTGCTTTAGCCAGGCAATTCGGAGGGGGTTTGTTTTGGTATTTGCTTTCCTCTTCTCTATGGGTTCCGGCATGACGAGTCACAACTAGCATTAACCTTGTTATGTAATAGCAATCCTTTCGTCATGGTAAGGACCTTTTCAAAAGATAGGTCCCCTTAGTAAGGTAGAAGAGTCGATTATCAAACTTTATTACTAGGGTTTTCCTTCTCAGGGTATACTGCTTCGTTAGAGAGAAAAAGAGATATTTGTATATATCATCATTATCATTTGCCAGCCATGAGACACTCACTTCCTGGGCGTATGGGCCTCACCAGACTCTCAAATAGTAGTCGAGGCCAAAGGATCCTGAGTCTCACGTGTGACGTGAGGGATCCCTTTTTGTGTCCATACCACAAAGGCACATCCGTCTCGGTATGCGGTTTTTGTAAAGAATTTCCCTCTCTTGGCCATTGCTGACAATGGAAGTGTATCTTCTATCTTATTGGTAGCGGATTTTACTCTACCAACTGTATGTAAAAATTTACACTGATATAAAAGGTTTTTCGTTCCGACTTTTGATTCACTTCTGGGTTCTTTTCAGTTCGAAACTCTGATAAAATCTAAACGAAAAACAAAAAAAAAACTGTTTATTTTTCATTAAACCGACATTAAATATAAAATAATATTTCGAAACCTTAGATTTGATATCTTATTGTTATAGGATTAAGTGTTCCGTCAAAGGTCGATCATAAAAATTTTACAAAGGTTAACATATGCACTGGAGGTCCAGATTCGTTTCAATATTGGTGACAAAGACGAGATGGAAATTATTAACAGGTCGACAGAAGAGATCCGAGCCAGGATAATATAACCGATTTTGATTATGTATCTCAATCAACTATATTAACGGATGAAAATACGCACGGAGGAGGAGACGTCATAATTTTTGCAAAAGGTTATTATAAAATTATCAATTTTTATAAAAATTTAAATGTTTAAACTTTTTTTTAATAATTTTAGGTCCTCACGGACATTTGTTCCATAATATTCACGAGCAACATTATGTAAAGCACGCCATCAGCTATGCCGCCGCAATCGGAAAATATATCAAATATAGACCATACAGAAATAGCAGTAATAATTTAGCAAATTCTAGTTTAATGTTTTATATAATGTATTCTATGATTTACATATTGAAAGCATATAGTTAAAATTTATTATTAATAAATTCAAATTAATAAAACGAACATATTTTATTTGTATTCGACAATATTTAATCAAATTAAATAACCGAATACGTTCAAGGACAAATCTATTTAAAAAAATACATAACAATAAAAAATAATATTATTAAATAAATATTTAACTAATAACATTACAAAGTTTTGCTTATTTAAAAATGCTGTATTATCGCATTACACTTATATTTCATGATTTAATTATTTTTATAATAAATTTGATCATCGATTGAATGTAATATAAAATCATATACCACTATGATAAAACGTACATTAATTTTAATTATTTATAAAACAAACGAGACAAATATAAATTGTGAGATTGACAGTGGCATGTTAAAAATAAACAACGACTCTTAAATAAACATTTCAATATGTGCGGAAAGCAGGCGAAGGCCATATCCGAGCGCTATGCCGATGGCCAAAGCTAATACTCCATGCGGTATAAATCTGAAACAAACAATATAATTAATATTTCAAATCAATGTCAATATTTAAATTAATTAATAAATTAATACTTTTTGATACAGAAGCAGTGTTTAGGCTTTTCAATAATAAGATCGCCGATTTTGTATTTCTTCATCATCTCTCTGAAAAGAAATATAATATAATATCGATAATTATATATAAAATATTAATTTAATACCTTGCATCAAAGCTGTGTCCGACATCCTCAAATGGGATCGTTGCGTCCAGACCTCCGCTTTCAATTAACACATCGCCGCCTCCCGGATGCTAAAATTTTTTAATTATTTAATATAAATTACATATTATATTTGTGTTCTTAGATAAAAATCTAATTACAAAAGTCAGATTACTTGCTATCAGCAGACAAAATAACGAAATAATAGATTTGTTTTGATGGTATTAAATTTACTGTCAGTATTGATGACAAATACCTCTTCAATGAAAGTGGTGAGTGACGATCTTAATTTTACTAAATTTAAGTATCCGGTGACATTTACCAAGAATGTGTTTCGAAATACGTTTCCTTTTATGTCCATAATATTTCCAATGTCTTCTTTCAAAATCATAGAATCGGGGGGGGTGTGTGTCTACCTTCTCGTCGGTCTCCCCTGTGAGTAGTGCTCGCACGAAACTATATATGATATATATGCTCGCACACACACTAGAGGATCGGCCCAAAACATACCCGATCAATATACAGAATCCAATATAAATAATAAACAATTCATACGACAAATAAATATAGAATCGTTTTGACTTTACTTAACTACTGCCATTGCTCTATCGTAAATGATTTTAATAAATCGATGTTAAGGGGGCGCCACAGTAGTACCGAAAAGGTATCCCACAGCTGCCACCAAAATGTTAAGGGGGCGCGACAGTAGTACCGAAAAGGTATCCCACTGCTGTCACCAAAATGTAAAGGGGGCGCGAATAAGCTTAATAAATAAGATCGAATAACTATAGAGCTCCTGAAGGCTGGTGGAAATATACTATTTGAAGAACTTTCAAAAACTATTCGGGCTAATAATCAAAACGGGAACAACTCCAGCAGCATGGAGTAGAAGTCTAGATACTCTTTTCTTCAAAAAAGGCGACAAAACCCGCTTAAAGAATCACAGACTGATCGCGTTACTATCACATTTACAAAAAATCTTCTCCAAAGTAAACTGAAATGAAAATGTCTTCATTGAAAAGAACAAAAATCATGATAAAGAACAAAGTAGTCCATAAACCGATTTCATTTGAGAGAAACACTATAGAGGAAGTGTAATACCATGTTTACCTCGGCCAGACTATTTAACTTGGACGACATACCTTTAACAAGGAATACAACAGAAGAATGGGATGGGGAGTGTTTGGGAAATTTAAAAATATACTCAAATCCCTTAATGTCTAAAAACTAAGCTATTCAATCAGTATATTCTCCAGTTAATGATTTAGGGCGCGAAAACCTGCGCACTTATGGAGGGACTAATCCACAAGTTCAAATTGACTTAAAGAATGTTAGGTATTTATTGACCAGTGTTATGGCTTATATGTAAAATGGATATTATTTCGATAATGTAAATTAACCGCGACTGAGCTAAGTTAGTAGTCGGATAGGGGTCCGACGAAAACAAATAATATTAAAAAATTACCCAGTGTCGTGGTTTGACACTGAGGGAATATATTATTTTTTTATTTTTTAATGCTTTGGCGAGCTCATAAAAGGCCAGCTCAAGTGGCCCCCGTGCATTGGATTTACTCGTGACCGCAACTTCCCTATCCGCGGCTCTGGGCGATACCATGGGATTACCTTGAATACCAATCTTGGAATGCTCTGCCATACTGGACAAATACTGTAAAAGACGAAACACGCCATCGGCTGCTTCAGCAGGGTCGCTGGTGCCAACTGGGGTATCAATTTCCGAAATATGAAGAGGTACTATAACGCAATCCCCATCGTTACATATGCCGGCAACTTCTATAGGGCTAGTATCTCAACAATTCGCCGACGCCTTCTCTCAAGCCAGGGACTACCACTGCTGATGCTCACTAGATCGTATAGGACCTCATGCACGGCGGCTCTTGCCTTCCAGGCCGGAGTGCTGCCATCTACTATACGGCTGTGAACACATGGCAAAGGCGTTGGTTGCAGGAGCTGACTGTCCGTGTCGGATACCTGTTCTTCCCAGATGTCCGGGCCCGCTTAAAGATGAGTTGGATTGAGCCAAACCACCATGTATCACAGTTCATCACGGGACATGGTGCGTTCAACTCAAAATTATGCGAGCTCGGACTTAGGGATGATCCGCGCTGCATTTTGTGGATGTGCCGATCAAACTTCGGAACACATCCTGTGGGTGTGCCCGGAGTATGATTCCCTGAGAAACAGGTTGTTTGGTGCGGTCAGACTGGCTCCTGCCCCCATCGGACACCAGGATCTAGTCTCAAATGGCCCTGATTTCAGGGCCTTCAGGGCGTTTGCCGGCTAATTCGGAGAGAGAATCGCCTCCATTGACTCTCATATCTCTGATATCCCATAGCCTGCTTTGGCGAGGCTTCGAATAAAGAGTGTCGGTTCATTAGTAACGTTGTATCGCTATAATGGCTCTTCAAAGGTAGGTTGGGCAATTAGCCTTACCGTAGGAAGAGCCGTTAAAAAAAACCTTCTGCTTCACAATCCCTATACTGTCTCGGTCGAGGCTCGCTCTGCCTTCGCCGTGCCGTTCAGCCACTTTATGTATATATGTATGAATATGTGTGTGTGTATGTACGTATTAATATATATGACATGTTTTTACTCTGATGTAAAATTGTTGAGGTAAATTGTTGAGGTTTTAATAAACAAAATGAGGGAATATATGTGTGATTGACTCATTTCCCTTGGATATTTAGAATCTTTATCGAATCTTTATATGGTTAAATGGAATTTGGAATCTTTCTGTTATGCCATCTATTGCAGCATTTATGGAAATCCACAACTAAACCAAATTGACTGACATTGCCAGGGAAGTCGGGCGATGGAGCCGGAAAGTCATGAACTAGAGGCCGCTGACAAATCAACGATAAGTGGGTCGCCCTCCGATGAGCTAGAAAGACAACATCAATGTCAAACTTGTTGGGAACAATTGGAAGAGGATAGCCTAGATGATTAATTGATAAATTTCACCATTTTGAGTATAGTTTACCGGTTCAGTGCCATGAGTACACTGGTGTACGCTATGTGGAATGGTCACCATTCCCAAACATACACATTTGTACAAGTATTTTTATTTAGTTGTTGCTTTATCATGTTGAACAGAACTAATCAGAAGATATAATATCTCTAATTGATAAAATTATGTTATCAACTAAAATGAGTGATAAGAATTTAAGTACATATCAGATAGTCTTGCAGTATTAACACCATAGTGTAAAGGTTAGTTATTTCATTTAGAATTTCACTCTAATGTTATGTTTCCAAACATGTAACTTATTTAAGATGACACCTTCAAAAGCTGATTGGCAATTGACATGTAAAAAATGGAGCCACAGAGGAGCACATATACTTCAGAATTCCCTGTGGGCCGACTGCAAATTCTCAGTCGGTGACGAATCCGACATTGTCTATGCACATCGACTGTTGCTAGCCATGGCTTCACCAGTGTTTGAAGTGATGTTTTACGGTGGCATGCCGGAAACCGGTGATTGCATAAAAATATCGGACATGGAAATCGAAACATTCAAAGCAATGCTCAAGTAAATATGTTTTATTGTTTAACTTTAAATTAAAATAAAATATAATTCCATTCAACCATAGGTTTATTTACGAAGAAAAAATAAATATTGTATCAGTCGAAGAGGCAACTAGATTAGCGTACGCTGGACACAAGTACATGCTGCCGCAATTAGTCGAGATGTCTTCGAATTATATAAAAAATAATCTAGATTATTATAACGCGATTCAAACGCACGAGTTTGGCTATTCGTACAATAATTCGGAACTAATGAAAACATCTTTAAAGGTATTTCTTTAAAATCGATATCATATTTCATAAATAATATACCGGATGTTTAAAATGTTCAGATCATCTGTAATAATACATCGAAGATATTATCTCAAGATTTACACTTCAGTACTGATATGACCATATTGGAAAATATATTTGATGAGGAGTATTTAAATATAGACGACGAGCTTGATTTATTCAAAGCTTTGGAAAGATACTCGGACGATATACTATGCGATTGTAAGTATTTATATTATATGTCAAAAATTCAATAATAATTTAATGTGCTAAAAACATGTCATAATTTCAGCACCGCCGCCATTGTACGACGAGATGATGCGAAGGATTTTGGGTAAGATACGATTCTTGACGATGACACCGCAAAAATTTTGTGAAGAGGCAATACGTACGAAATTGTTAAAGGAATCTGAAGTGATTACCATAATCGAGAAGTTGATCATGCCACAGTCCGATACCCCTATGCCGGAAGGATTTTCTACGTCAGTCGTACATAGAAACGTATGTAATATTTTTATAATTTAATTTCAATAAAATAAAATACCTTTAGCGTGAAAATCTCAATAATAGATTGAGATACATTTAAACTTTTAAAGTAAAATATTTGTACAATCGATACAATTATTACTTTTGTCATGTGATAATTTCTCATAAATCTAGAACAATCTGTTAGATAAGTTTTAATAACTAGTAGAAATGGTAATAATGATCGTTATTAAACACACAATGTTCGTTCTACATTCTGCGCCATGGTAGCAAATTAATATCCATTGAATTGTTGATCATAGGAATGCAATATCTTCCTATTACTGAAGATAAAAAAAATATAAATGGTTGAATTTTTGCCTAAACTGTGGAAATAAAGGTAGAATCGCTAAAGTTACTAAATACTGAACAAAAAATTAGCGTTCTAGAAGTGCTTCGAACTCGGCTTACTTATTACAAATAAAATAATTAAACCAATTTGTAGAAATTCATATGAAGGAAGACCACAGTCAAGCTATACTTGATCCTCTTCAGGCCCGTTCTAACATACGGATCTGAATGCTGGGCTCTGACAAAGCAAGATGAGAGACAACTGGATATCTGGAGAATTCTAAGACGGATATTTAGATTAGTTAAGTACTTTAGTAAGTTTAGAAAGCTTTAAAGCCATCCAGGAATTTACATATCTACCTGCGATCCTTTATCGAGGACGAGCAGCCTGTTACGGTACCGAAGATAACAGCCATCCGAAAGCCAGGCCCCCTGCAAGGGCTTATGCCATTAGGGACGAGACTCTAATAGACCACATTTACCAAAAGTAGCTTTAGAGTATTAGCGGATGGCCGCTTTGAGTGATTTAAATTCTAACTGGATTTTTTATCAAGTTGTGACAAAAACTGTATTACTCGGTCTCCTTGCTTATCCATTCTCGCGATACGGTTGACCAGGAAGGGGAACCGTCCTAGGTATAAATAGGGCGCCTCGAATCCCAAACGTTAGAGTCCGGGTTTACCTCTGAAACCCTAATGTCACCCTAAGATACCGACCAAGCTGGTTACGCTCGTAACCGCACTTACTCCGATTCCGCTATACGCTGACTTTCGCTGACTTGACTACATCGCTGAAGACATGACCTTCAGCATAAGCAGACAACACATTGGAAATCATTGACCCTTGCTGCCATCGAATCTTCGCTACAAGCTGACTGAAGAAGTCGGTGAAATCAACCACAGAGACGGGCAAATCAATGTCTTCCCTTCAACGCACTGAAACCGACGTGATCATCATATCAACATCATATCATATCCTCACTCCGCTGAAGCCTGTGACCTTCGCCATAAGCAGACAACATATCGGACAACATTGGCTCTCGCCGCCATAACATCTCTGCTACGACTGGGGGTCAGATAAATCACATCTCGGAGCATAAACCCCCACACCATCTATGGTTGAGATTCTTCTCAAGGAAAAATAAGCTCAAGCTCTACATGACTCTGTTCTGACATACGAGTCTGAATGTTGGGCTCTGACAAAGTAAGATGAGCGATCATTGAGACGGATATTTGGACCTATATTCGACAATAAGAAATGGTGTGTCCGACACAACGAGGATCTGTACCAGCTATTCAAGGATATACAGGTCATAGGCTGGTTATGTCTCAAGGAAGCTGGACATTCAGCCACCAAAAAAGGTTATGGTCCACAAGCCGCCTTTGTCACCGAAATAATGTAAGACAAATTAAAAAATCCATTAGGACTGATCGGAAAATGAACCGACGTGACTGCGGATCCGGTGAGATGGGGAATGGTGCTGAATGAAGTCAAGGCTGTCGAAGATAGGGATAAAATGTATATGAATGAATAAAGATTTATAGTGTCTGGTAGCGAATAATAATCGGGTGAAGGCGTTTGAAATGAATAGAAGAAAACGAAAGGTTAGGGAATATCTGCAATAACATCATCCAAAAATGAGAAGCATTTCACCACCAAGCGAGATGTGTAAACAGCTACATTTGAAAAAGATCAAAATTATTGTGAGGATTTTTGTAAATTAAACCATGACAGAATTAATAATATCTTCAAATACTATCAAGTCCCTCGAATATTGAAATAGCTAACGTATATGAATAAAACAAAATAATAGATATATTAAATTTTAGCCGCTGCTATATTGCAAAAGAGTATTTGTCAATGAAAACTTTTGGCAAAACACTGGTGTCAGCATTCAGTACGTCATTACCATCAATGCCGATCAAAACATAATGGTATATGGATTCCAGGTAACGCTACTGATGATTCTATTTAACTACACGACGTTTTTTTACTTTAAATTATACTTTTAGGTCCCGACACAAAAAGGCACTATAGGAGAAACATATGAAGAGCACATAGAAGCGTTTATCGGTGTGAGCGATGATTTTGTTACATTGAGCGAGAGTAATTTATATCATCACCCTCTTTACAACGGTATTCAAGACGTATATTTTGATACACCGTGTTGTCTCAAAAACGGAATAGTAAGCAAATATTCTCGATAATAGATGAATAGTGTTATATATTTTTTAAAAATATAAATATTTCAGAATTATGATATCCGAATTCAATTGAATAAGCCCGGAACCTATCTGTGCGGCACCGGCTCACCTACAGTTCGGCAGCACAGTGTCAATATTGAATTCTTTAGTCCACAGCCGAGAGGAAACGCATTAACTCGTTCAATCATATTCAAGATCGATAAACAGTAATGGTATTTTGTCGTTTATTTAAAATTGATGACGATTCTAATGATTATGATTATGATGTATTATAACGCTGCATTCTAATGAATTAAATATATTTTAAGATTATTTTCTACATTTAAATAAACAGTGCTCGATAATAATTATAATGAGAATATTTTTTTAAATTAATAATCTACCTCGCACAATAATCCTCGTCACTACGATGTAAATCTGCATCATTTTAATCCAGCGTCATAAATCGTAAATATATCATATATTAAAATTTCTCACTTTCTGAAATGTATCATTGTCATATAAAAATAGTCGATTATACGTAATTTCGTATGTATTAAATGGATTAAATTATCAATATAATTGTAAGTTAATTTTATACGCGATCGCGAACGAAAGGGTATTGTGCATCGAGCTCGCGGGCGCGGTTGACATAAACCTTTTTCCTATGGCGAGATTCCACTCTCTCTTGGCGACTAATGGATTTCTCACCACAGAGCTAGTTTGCCCTAGGAAGGAAAACCCTAATCTGTTGACCAATAATTGGTCTAGTCTCGATACTTTCCTCCTCTTCCTTCTTTCTAGGGGATCTTCTCTTTGAGGAGGTCTTTCCCATGATGAAAGGATTGCTATTGCGCTACAGGGCTAATAATCACTTGCAACCGGCTACTTGAGACTTGTTTTGGGCAGATGTGCATATGTATGCCTGTGTATATCTATATATGTGTGTGTGTGTGGTCGCTCGCTACTTGTCACGCGTGACTCGTTATAAGCAGATAACGCCTTAGAGAAGAGAACAAACGAATACCGAGACAAACCCCCTCTTTCTTGCCTGGACACAGTCGAGGGTAAAATCCAATACCAACATGGTAGAAGATGTACGTCCAATGCCAGCAATGGCCAAGAGAGGGAAACTCTTTACAAAAAACCGCATACCAAGAGGGCTCGGGTCCCCGTGGTATGGACACGAAAGGGGAGCCCTCACATCACATGTGAGACTCAGGTTCCCTTAGCCTCGACTGCCATGCGAGAGTTTGGTTAAGGTCCATGCCCTCAGCGAGTGAGAGCCTTGTGGCTGGCAAATGATGATGATGCTGAATTATAATATGAGATTAAATTCGTTGCATTTAATATTCATAGCTTTATAACGTCTAGTTCATTATTAACACATTGACTATGGGGCGAATCGCGGTCAAACATGCTCTAGGTCTCGGTCAAACATGTCATAAACATCCCGGAGACGAATCTCCGGTACGAGATGATGAAGATGCGTGTGAGTGAATGCTTTTAAAGTGGCATATATTTATATCCGGTGCTGTGAGTCACGTGACGAAAACGTCACTGGCTTTTGGCGGGAACCGTTTCCTTCGTAAAATGTGTTCTGTACCACACTTTACGTAAGGATATATGTAAGGATACTCGAGAATATCTAGAGCCCAGAGATGATACTGACGGACGATGGTCGGTTTATAACAACTGTAACATTTACTTGGGTAATACAAAAAATATACAGTAAACCCTCCTATAATGTACAATTCTATAACGTTCCCCCCTATACTGTAACTACTAATTGAAAAACCTTAACCCCCTATAACGTGGAACCTATCTTGACGTTATAGGGGGGGTTACTGTATTACATTTATATACCTTATAGCAGGGGTCGCTAAACTTTTTAGAAACGGGCCTAATTAAATTTTTTCATGGATTGATCATGGTCTTTTAATGTTGGATGTTGAATATCTATTTATATTTATTATCTAACACGGTAGTTTTTAAAGCTTCGAATGTTCTCATAGTTTATTTTGAATAGATTCCGTTTTACTATTATTCTTGATATCACAAATTTCTGATTTACTATCTTGATAAGGTTAATTTATAGAACTATCTTGTTCCATACGAGCTCCGGACATACGCAAAAACAGTTTTGTTGTGGAACCTTTTATTGTCTTAATCGTCTACGTTAGTGTTCCTGAACCTGTAGATTGTAATTTTTTTCTAAAAAGATAAAAAGTAATTTAGTAAAGTATTTATTATAAAATAAATATTTTAATTTTGTTACCAACGACGTAATGATTTTTAATGACATTAAACTACATAATATATATAAGTATTATTATTATTTTTATGTGGGCCTTCTAACCCTGGGACGGGTCTTTGCCACCTGGAGGACACTATGCGATCTCCAGCAAAGACACGCCCGTCTCAACTCTGATGTCATGACTGTGACCGTTGTCCTCCAGGTTATCTCGGCTTTTGAATTCCGGTCAGGTCGCCAGCCATAAGTCCGGGAGCTGAGCTCCTCATAGCTCCGTAGAGTCTACGAAACCAAGATTATGCCAATTGCCGAGTTGAATATCACAGAGCTTCGTCTATCATATACCCTTTCTAAGAACCATCCTTAAGCCCTGAATAGCTCCCGTCGAAACTGGTAGTACTAGGAAATATTTTGAAGGAAGATATCCGACCTTATCAATCCATATTTGCGTTAGCCTAGAATCAATCGAATAGAAAAATATGTATAAGTTTTAAATGTTATGTACAAAAACTAATTTTATTAGTCAATGCCATAAGAAAATGGTTTCTTTATTTATTAACAAGTCAAAAGACTTTTAAAATTAAATGCGCAGTAAGTGGAACCGCTCCTTAACCATTTTATTAAATAAATAAATACGAATATCTTCCTTTTCGATCGTATTAACAAAACCGTGTAAAAAATAGAATTAGATGTATTTATTCATTCACTTATGAGTAAATACAAGAACTGTCAAATCGTTACAAACGTCACATAGAAAACGGAGAATAACAGCTCACATTACGGGCAGCTCTCATAAAAATAATTTGAAAGCGTTTACCCAAATTTTGATTAATTATTAACCTAGCCAATTTCTTTGTTTTTTTCGCATAAATCTTTTAATATAAATCGTACATGTCGCAAACTTTTTGTATTTGTCTAAAAAAGTCTAAAGAATAAATGTTATGTATAATCATTGTCCTTTATTGTCTACAATTACAGAAAAAATAAATAAAAACAGCAATATTCATTTATATTTTTATTCTTAGAATAATCAATTTAAAAAAAAATAATCATAAATATCTTAACTCGATCATTTTACTGTGGTAAAATGGGTGATTCTTTCAATACGGGTGAGAAACACTGGTATAGACGAATATTATAAACTTTTTTGTTTTTTTAGATATTCTCATGAATTTATTGAACACATAAAACGTTAACCCTAAGTTTCTAACACGTGTCGCTTGGGTGAATAAGCAGTTGTCACGCTGGCGTGACAATAGCAGTTAACCTGTTAGACGCTGCGATATTTTTTGCGTACTGGCAACACCATATGGTAATACTTTGTTCAGCGTTCTTTAACTTCGAAATGGTGAACTTGAAGAATATGAAATGTCGCTACGTTAATTTTTAAAATGAAATAAAAGTTTATGCTGCGGCACGTGACACATACTTAATTTTGCGCCCAAAGGCATCAAAAACGTAAAACTGGTTAAAGGTTAATTAATAATTATTTAAATTATTAATTTATATTTGATTAAGTGATTGCAATCCCGTAAGGAGGTGAGCTAATTTTATTCCTTATAATGGATCTTTGAGACAGGCTGACGCTCTAACATGTTTATTGTTTAACATAGCACTCGAAGGGGTAATAAGAGACTCTAGCGTGGAAACCACTGGCACCATTCTTAATAAATCGGAGGATGCATGCCAGCGAATCACGAGAGCGGCAACTAGCATGGGACTAAGGATCAACTAGTCCAAGACTAAATACATGTCCGTATGCCAAGGACGAACCCTTGAACCTCTAAGAGTCGAAGAATTCATATATCTCGGCTCACATATCACAAAATCAATTTGGAAGTACTAAGAAGAACAATCCTGGCAAACCGGTGCTACTTTGGACTTCAAAAGCATCTAGGGTCGAGATTCCTCTCAAAGAAGATCAGACAAGCTCTACAATACCTTTATCGGGCCCGTCCTCACATATGGATCTAAATGTTGGGCTTTGACAAAACAAGATGAGCGACAATTGGACATCCTGGAGAGGAAAATTCTGACACGAATATTTGGAGCCGTATTCGACAATGGGCGATGGCGTATCCGAAGCAACAACGAGCTCTACCGACTATAGAAGGATATACCAGTCACAGCTGTCGTCAGAGTGCCAGACTCCGTGTCAAGGATGCGGGACAGTCAGCCGCCGAAAAGGCTTATGGTTAACAAGCCTTCCTGTCTCCGGAGGAAAGGAAGACCTAGGCTGAGGTAGTTGGACTGTGTACAGAAGGATACTGCATCATTAGAACTTACCGGAAGATGGAGCGACGTAACGGCAGACCGGATAAAAGGGAGAAGGGTATCATAATTTTTATTTTCTTTTACATTTTTCATCTTTTTTATACGTAACGCGGAAAATTTATAAAATCGTGGATAAATCGAAGAGGGTATAAACAACACAAATGATTTATTACAAACTTTAAGGTTTCATTTCGTAGTTTTATCGTATTTGCGATTCGAGTAGGATAACAGTGGAACCAATCGGAGCGACTTTCAGTTACATTGCGAAATTTAACAACGAAGATAAACATGTCAATAGACACTGTAATGAATGGTCTGCCCGTGCGAATATAATATATTGAATGAATTATTCGAACGTGAAATACGTTTTCCGATATGTGTATTTTGTATCAGTTTGCGTACGAGTTAATCAAAAGTTTGGTCCAATTAAAAGTTTTAATTGTGGCATGGCCGATTTCGAAAACAAAGCAACACTCCACTTACTAACGAATAATTATTTATGCGAAGAACGAAATAAGGGCAAAATAATTATCAATTTACACCATTTTTTATATTATTTCCATCCTAAATTGCTTTATCTATATTTGGGTAATATTATTTTTGGTGAGTGTGTTAAGGCGGGCGCGACAGTAGTACCGAAAAGGTAACCCACCGCTGCCACCAAATGTTAAGGGGGGCGCGACAGTAGTACCAAAAAGGTGACCCACCGCTACCACCAAAATGTTAGGGGACGCGACAGTAGTCCAATAAATGGAACCCGTCGCTGCCTCCTCCACGTTATGCACCTGAGCCTGCGTATCAAAAGGTACACGACCGCTGGCGCTAGGAAACGTCTGATCGTCCGGTAGTTGACGATCGCGCTTCGAAGATCAAGACAAAGTAAAACTCGTTTTGTTTGTTGATGATGTTTTATTGAAGATTTGCAGGTGTCGTCAGTTCGATGATAGGTGTGACGAAAGGATCCCAGAGACGTATCTCCGGTACGAGATGATGATGGATCCCGGAGAAGTATCTCCGGTACGAGAGAAATCACGGAGATGTGACCGCCATGACGGCGCGAGCGAATGTCTATGGATGCGTCCAAAATGGGACATATTTATACCCGGTCCTGAGAGTCACGTCACGATGATGTCACCGACTTTTAGCTTTTAGACTTTTAGCGTAAAATGTGTTCTGTGACACAATTTACGTAATAAGGATAGGGGCGCACTCGAGAATATCGAGAGCCCAGAAATGTTACGGACGGACTATGCCGGTTTATAACAAGTGTGTAAAAGTTTGAAAGACGTGTTATATATTAACCTTTAAGCGCCCGTGTGCCATCCGCAATAGGGGCTGAAATTACGCGATCCGTAACTGTAATCTGATTGGAAAATATTACCATAATTACTGGTCCCGCACGGGACCACTGGGCGTTTAAAGGTTAAAGAAGGAAGGCTTGTTTCGGACCATGATGAGCCTTTACTCTCGTCGTTGATAGAAATGCAAACACAGATTAAACGAAACAGCAGGACTAGGAGATATAGATGAGCAGGATATTGAGGAAATACTGCCCCAAGAACTGACAGAACTAAGAGAACTAGTTATTAGTATAGAAATAGTTATTCAGAAAACGATGAACCCAGAAAACTTACTACAGGTTGGCATAGTTACAATTTGACAACTTTAACCGAAACAGATTTTAGGACAATTGCTTAATGAGAGAAAATAAAAGCGGCAATTGACGCTAGCCATCTTCAGAAGAGAATCAATAATTTCAGAAGAGCCAAGACCTTCACCATAATCATGAACGTTATATTTTTGTGTCTATGCAACATATAATATATTATGATGCAATAAAAAATCACCGGAAATTAAGGTAAAATCTCTTAACTGTGTCGCGGGCGCAATCGTCACTGTTGGCGTTTGTCGGCGCCAAGCTGTCGTCTCGTAACCCTAATTACCTAAACATTACGTGGCCCTCATATAGTGTGCAAATATATCAAATTGTTCTATAAAATAATGGATTAATACCATATAGCCATACATTTTACATGTAGTTAAGCCGGTTAGTAATAAATTAATTTAGTTAATGCACGAAAAATAAAGTTATGGCAGTACATATGTACAAGTACATAGATGGCCCCGCATTAAATAAATGGTATCAAGTTGGCTAAGGTCATAGTCGTTAATCTTTCCGGACCCTGGTATTACAACATTCCGGAACCATGGGGTGATTGTGTTCGCACACATGCGCAAAATTTAACACAGGTGACGCAACCGCGCCGGAATACGTGCACGTTCACGTGGAGCACCATTTTTCAGACCGCTGATAAATTAACCTCTCCTTGTGTATAATTTATGGTCATGTGCGGAATTTGTATCAGATTCAATCTGAACATAAGAAAATAATATTGCTAAAATCATCTAGGAGGTCGATGTGGATCCAATGAAAATGACAATGCACTATTTCAGTGGTCCTCAGAGATGGATTCAGTATTGGTTTTTAAAGCTCTACTTCTCCTTCTCGTCCTATCCGGAGTAGATGCTTCAAGCAGATCTTCTTGGGTGCAGGCGATCGGGGAAAGTGGATATATGAGCAAAAACTCAAGAGATTCTTTTGTGTAGTCCCACCTCCACAGCGGTTCTCTTGTCCTTGCGACACCAGGAGTATGTTAAGCCTCTTCCATCCCGCAAAGGTTAGGGATCCGAGCGTCTCTGCTGGATTCAAGCCTAACTCCTAGCATTCAGACTGTTCCAACCACCTTCTAACTCGTTTTGCAGTAACTGTATCAGTGACTTAAATCTTCTAGAAAGGGGTTTATGCTCGAACGTAAGGTGTATTTCCGTATTTGGCTGGTCCAATGTACGTTGGTTGTCAACGTCCTTCTTACATCGCTGTAACTGCCTGACCGCGTTCAAGCAATTCATAGTGTATAATTCCAAAAAAACCTCACCACAAACAAGCAAGGACCTTCTTTATTGTTAGTGATGATCTAGGGGTCGGAACAGGCACTTCTCCGGAAGAAAGATATTGTTTTTTTATCGTACAGGATTATTGTACAGTGAAATATGACTACGGAAAGACATGCCAAACTCACCCCATTCGGGGCCTGACTCCGTGGGCCATGGGAAAGGAAGACCCTGTAAGGTCGGGAGCGACCACACACCACACCCTGCCTGTACTGGGCGACATAAGGCCTTGTTTATCAGAACGGAGCGAGGAATCGATTCCCTTCCCGTTCTTTTCACGCCCAGCACCGCGAAGATTGCGATTGAGTGGAATCGTGCGGGGTTTGCACATCCGCATACTCCATCCCCTACTCTAAAGCCAAGAAGTTCACAAAGTCAACAGTTGCGACAGCTAACCTATGCCGAGCCTTGCAGAGACATTATGGTTGTAATATTATGCGTCACATCAGACTCTATGCACTTAGCTCTGTCACATTATTGAGTATGCCGATGACATTACCTTGGTTGTCTCTCGAGCCGATATCGCACTCAAAGCCATTTCAGAATGGGGCCAAGACAATCGGCTTTCATTCGCTCCAAGCAAAACTGAGGCAATCCTCCTCAAGGGTCGACTCAGTCCTTCACGTCCTCCC
This sequence comes from Philopotamus ludificatus, assembly GCA_022495035.1. Lineage (NCBI taxonomy): Eukaryota > Metazoa > Arthropoda > Insecta > Trichoptera > Philopotamidae > Philopotamus > Philopotamus ludificatus. Next base: position 46,892 of record JAGXCT010034007.1, read on the forward strand.
CATTTTTCGTTTAATAAAAATAAAGTGTAGGTTACAAATCGCGGTTGTTTGCCTACAATTCCATCTTCTTTGGGATTGTAAGGTAGGCAGCTGAATGCTGGGCGCACCGCTGTTCGTTGTCACATATTAGAAGAATCCTTTTATCGGGGCAGCGCCCGCCCCTCCTTAATCTCACTCGTGTTTATCGCCCTTCTTCAACGGCTTCACTATTAATTATTGCTAGCGTCCTTCCGCTCGACTTAGAAATCCTGCTGAGGACCGTCAGTTTTTGCTTTAAAAAAACAGTCATATTGTCGTCAGCGCCACTACAATTGGCACAATCGAGAGCGAATCTGTGACAACTTTAAAATCACGCGACCGCGAATTGGCTCTTGATCAGTGGCAGGAGAGGTGGGATTCCTCCCAAAAATAGCAGACTACCTATTGCTTCTTTCACGATATCAGAGTCAGGCTTAATTGTAGCTGGTTCTTCCCATACATCTGGGTCAGTCAATTCCTGACTGACCACGGTAATTTCAAGGCTAAACTTAA
>JAGXCT010034008.1:0-30679 GCA_022495035.1 Philopotamus ludificatus
AAAGTATCGAGACTAGACCAATTATTGGTCAACAGATTAGGGTTTTCCTTCCTAGAAAAAAAACTTCACGATTATTACAATAAGCTCGATTTAAAAAGATTAATATTTTTGAATTTTTCGTAGAGAACGCTCCTAGAAAACTTTAAAGATCGTCATAATTATTAATTAAAATGATTAATTTGCAATATGGTTACATGTGTAATCGAGCGCAGTATACCGTCGAGATGGATAGATTTAGCAGCCACAACACAGTTACAACATTAGCCAAAGAAGTAGGTGGGAATGTCAGTGATTCTTTGATTGAGTTGTAATACTTGTATGTCGGTACATGCGAGTACTCCACTCAGCCGACTCCACCACTCACCTGTGCCCGTGAAGTGTTACCTCACACAAATAAAAATCCATCGATCCCTCGTACAACGCGCCGATTGCGCATAATTGAGATCGAAATTCGTATCTCGACCGATTAACATTCGATTTTACAACGTAATAATATTTATCGACCGCATAATGGTGAATGTAATTCGATACGTGCGAAAAAAATGTACGGTACTTTTGTATCGCGCTCTATGTGCATCAATAAATAAATTAAAATAATAACAAAAAAACGTAATAAATAAAATAAAATATGATCCATTTCCATCAGTAGCTTAATAGGGGTGCAATTAAGGGATTATGGCAGGTGTTTCGAATCTGATTGTTACTGTAACGATTTTTAGTATACAAAAAATTTAGGTGTATAAATTATGATGTATAATAATATAGAAACACCTCGACTTATGACAAGGAGCGGAAAAATTGGATTTAAAAATATCATCATTTATAAATCTATTGTCAGAACAGCCGATGGAGTATTTGAGACATATTAAATTAAATAAAAAATATAAATAATTGGTACAGCTCAATTTAGAAGTTAGCAATAAAGATTAACTCATTGAAAATGTAACATTTTAATTGTAAAAATAGAAAAAACGTTGAAGATAGTTACAGACAGTAAAAGACCGAAGTCACAGAAAATATTATTTAAATGAATAAAATTCTTAATCCAGCTCAGATACTGATGTGTGTAGAGGAGTTAAACTGTGAGCTTTTACCACATCCTCTATATTAGACTATTTCCGATTTCCATAAAAAATATTTTAAAAAAATTGTCAAAAATATTGTATTGAAGATTTGAAAATCAATTTAACGTTATCTTTGAAACAATTTAAAAAAAATTAAAAGCTCTTAAAAAAAAATTTATCTTATAGTGTAAAAAATTAAAACAAAAATATTTTATTTATAATTATATGAAGCGTGCTATATTTTTTATAACCCCTTTTGTTATTTTTAATATTTTAACTGCTTTAAACATTTTTTGTTATTTAATTCTACATATACTTCTGAAAAATCTTGTCAAAATGTTGTTCAAATTCTGTATCAACTTGTTATAATCGTTGATTTTAAAAATCATCTCCTCGTCAGCATATATTAATCTTGTTCAAATAACAATTAGAGGAGCTTTCATTTAGTCGATAGCTTTTTTAATAAATATATAATTTTCGATAATTTTACAACATTTTTATAATAATTTGTGTCATAAGTAGCTTTAATTATAATTATATAATATGACTTGAAATATATTTAAAAATATTAATGCGATCTTAATTAGTTGGACTATAAGCAGGACGAATACCAATCGAATTTTTCACTTTGGAATTAATCCGCTTCCATGAAAGAAATCTTATTGTTATTGTCATATTATAAAATTATGTATTTGTATAATTCATTTAAATACTACTTAATTTCCAAATACATAAATACAAAAGCAGTTAGATAAAATATATGAAAATTGAACAAACTTTAATTTTCTCTTTCCTGTTTTTTGTTTGAGTATCATCAGGATTGAAGTTTACCAAAAATCTGCCGAAAAAAAATTGCTCCTATCAGGATGATCCTCAGATTGTTTTGAAAAGGAGACATCTGGCCATTCCAGATATTGGGATTACGGTTTTTTTTATGATTTGTTGAGTTGGTAATTCTCTGCAAAGTTTTTAACATTAATCTACTTGGCAAAGATTTTCTTGATGAATAAAATGGGGATTACGTCTATTTCCTCCAACTCCGAGCCAAAAGAAAGTTTATCTCGTTTCCTTCTCAAGTTCCTGCAGCTTATCTGTGGTCAGCTCTTCCCTGTTCTTCTCCACTTACTCCTCCAGAGAGACAATATCCTCAACTATATTCACAGACTCAAGCTCTCTTATTGGTCACTGTTTCCGGCTACAAATTCTTCGAGCTAATTTTTCTGTAGGAAACTTCCTGCCAGCTGTTGTTAATGAGAAATATGCAATGGATTTTATTTTAAGTAAAATTTATTATTAAAAAAGAATCAACATTTTATAAAAAATATTTAACTTAAATTGATTAAAGCAACAAAATCTACAATTATATATTTTTTGATGAATAATTGCGGCCATATATTTTCCATACGAATTTTCCCTGATTTTTCGACTACGATCTTGAGTTGTTAGTTTCATGTGTATTGGATTTCGCTTTACTTTATTTTTCTTAATACATCCGTTTCTTTTTGTGTGCAGGTGATTCATTTCAGAACCTATCGTTAAATATTGATACAGATGCCATATAAAAATATAATTGGTTGTATTACGTAAAGTCTTATTAATTGCTGAATATAAAATGTTTTTTTTTATTAAAAAATCATTAGTGGTGAAAGTGTACTTTTTTCTAAAGGAAATGTGTTTTATTTGACCGTCAAAATCTGTGCAAGGACATGTTCAAAAATATTCAGAATATGAAGCATAAGATATGAATTTAAATCGTTTACCATGTATGCATTTACTAGGCAAACTGTGTATATATATTTATCTAAAATATATAGTCTCGTTGCCACAATGTCATCTTAAGTGTCGTCAATTTAGAAATATTATCAGTCAATACGTTGATTAATCTCATCCGCAAAAAATGGTAAATATTTTATTTTTTCAGAACGAAACGCTTCAATAACAATTAGTATTCTTGCGTCGATTTCGGGCATGTGTTTACAGAAACACACATCCTTTCGGCACCAATTGATCGTCGCACATGTAACTAAATAAAATCCACCACTCATGATTGCACACGTGTTTTAGTTCCTGCAAAATAATCTAAAATATTGATCTTCCCGCCTTTTGTCCGACGGCCGATTACAATTTCAAATCGCGGCGGCGCGCTATGATACGACGTGTCGTTTGGCCCAAACGTGTCCAAATATTTGACCATGCCCATTTTTTTTACATCGTCAAACGGCATAATTACCGCTATACAAATTTCCTACGTACAAATGATCATGTATCCATCCAGACCTAGCCCAACATCTGACTATTGCGATACAATATTTGCGTACGCCGTTAGTCAATCGATATGCACAATATTTTATATGGCGAATAAATGAATTTTGCAATGCAAACAAGCCGATTATTTGCACAAAAAAACATAAATAGTGGTGCAAACACAGATAAATCTATGTGTTCGCAAATGAAACGCCAATTGTTTATACAAAAAAATGATGGACTGCCTTAGTTCTCTTGTCTCGTGTTGTTTAATCAAAAATCAATTCAAGTCTAGTCATAATAATTCATCATCATATAAATTCGATCTATTCTGTATATGTATATATATATATTAATATATGCATGTGACGCAGAAATATATATATATATAGATTTCACCTGTGAAAAATTGTGTTAGGTCAATTTAAACATTTGTATTTAATTTTAATACAAATTTGATCATGGCTAAGAATTGATAATTCTTTCTAAAGAAAGCAACGTATTTAATATATTATTCATTATACAGTCAGTTTTCGACTTCGAGCCAACTTCGTCGTAACATGCATATATGATATATAATATTTCTAATATATATATTATAATTCATCAATATCTTGAATTGAAATGCTTGGGGTTATTTTTTTTATAATTAAATATTAAGAAATAGGTTCATTATTAATAGATTACTAAATAGTATTTACATATTTATTAGGATTTACTTTTTACTTAGTATACAATTTAAGCATTGATTTATGATATATTAATTTTTTTCATTAGTTTTGTGTTGAAATATAGTACAATGCTAATAATTTAAAAAAAAATCAAAACAGGGAGAAGGTTTAATCAAACCGTAATGTTTTTAAAATAATCAATGGTGCTTCCCATTAATTATTTTAAAAAAGCAATTTAAATTATTTGTATCCGTCTCATATAACACGGGTTCTTAACGAATATTACCATATAACACGAACTCAGAATTCTTTTCTTCTCTCTTGTAATATATGTTTTTTTTCATGTTATTATTATATTTTTATGCGTGATTGGCGACCTGGGTTATTCTGTAATGCCAACACGCATTGTCATCTTTATAAAAATAAATAATATCAATTTAAATATGATATTATATTAAATTAATAGTAAAAGTCGTGTCGTATTTTCAAAGGATAGTTTTCCAGATCAGTTGTTTTTTTTAGTCCTTTGAGTCAAGACGTCCATTTATTTTGTGTAGCCTTGTCGAGACACATCTACAACTGTGGTCAAAGCAGAAAAAAAATTTTACCGACCCAGTTGCTATAGTCGATGTTATTCCTTCAAGAGACTATTTGCAAGGTGCATATACTCTTTCAGTTACATCAGAAACATGGATTTACCACACCATTTCTTCGTAATTTAATCTCCGGAGATAAGAAGTGAGTGTTGTACTCAGATTCTTCTTTAGTCCCAGCACCCCATATATCAAGGGATCAGCCAGTCATTCTCTTGTTCAGAAGTTCTTGATTTTTTGTCTCTCAGGATTCTCTGCCTCTGCATCGTTGTAATCGAATGTAGAGAGAAAAAAATAATGGCAAATGAAACAACAGCCGATTCCAACCCTAGAGCAGGATTGCGCCCGAAAACTTTCTTTGCGTTTGGGTAGGATTCTAAAATTGTATTTACCACGAAGTTTTAAAATGCAGTCAAACTGCTTAACTTGGCCTTAAAGTGTGCTGTAGCCAATTTGAGCAATTAAAAGCTGCATTACAAAGAAAAAGGCCGGGACTGGCGAGAAAGAGAAAATCCTCCTCCTCTACGATAATGTCGCAGATTTGTCCCAGAAAAAATGGATGACTTGGGTTTGGCAGCTGCTGCATCCTGCTTACTCATGGGCTTGGCCCTTTCAGACTATCATTTAGTTTGGGTCTGCCAGTGCTGTAAAATGTCCTAAATAATAAATCATTCCAAACAGAAAGTGAAGTGAAATCGGCCATTTCTGATTTTTTTAGTTCCAAGTTAGCAGAATTTTTCAAGAAAAGTACTTTAGATTTAGAAAATAGATGGCAGAAGGTTATATAATATAATGGTAATTATTTTTTGAAAAAATAAATCAATGAAAAAATACGACAGGACTTTTTACTTCATCTAATACATTTGATGTTTTCTAGAATTAGATTACTAATACAACTCATATGATTATTGTGTAAAATGATATAGTAAATTCATAAATTTGAAAATAAATCCATACCTAAAAGTTATCTGAGTAATACCCTTAAACGTCAAATATACCATATTGCTCTTATTTTAATTAAATTTGCTGTATCTCATTCAAACGCTCCCTCCTCCTTTCACAAAACACCTAAAATTACATATTTCGTAAATATGATAAAATATAAGACGCACGCGTGACTATTCTTCTATAACGCGGGTTTCTATAGCGTGGTTCCCATCTTAGCGCTATAGGAGTGTTGATTGTATTATAACTTTATTATCAGTAAATATTTTGTTTAATTGTGTTCTTACCCAATGAAACTATCATTTTGAAAAAATGATTTAAATATTTTTATTAACGTATCATCCATTCCATTAAATTTTCCGGATGATAACCTCACGTCGTCGATACAATGTTATTGTTATTAAAAGCGAGTCCGTTTGATTTATGCGATTGGCAGGGGCAGCTTTGCGATAAAAACGTTCAAAGAGGTGAGCTTTCAGTAATATCTCATACTTTGATATCATCGATCATTAGGCCAACAGATGTGATCGCAGATACAGCAATAATGAAGATGTTAATTGTGCGCGTTGGCGGAACGCCGTAACGCACCTGCGCACGCGCACGCCAAACTCGCCCCTTCGCGCCGATCCAATGAGGCTACTGTCGAGCGGCGGCGGCGACTGTCGGCTCGACACAAAGGCCTTTGTGCGCATGCTCAGTGCCGCTCTCGGAGGCTTCACAGGAAACGTAGAATACGAGAGGACGACATCGACGCCGCGGCTTGACAATCTGTAAAACCCATATCAAGCCCATGGCAGTATAATAGAAATAAAAATGGCCGAGAATTATCCAATAACGATACGAACTCGTTCCGTTTATTTGTTGGGGCTAAGGGGTTATAATTGTATTAGGTAATTTGATTTAAAAAATTCTCCGGACATATTTACTAATTAACATTGTTAAAGAGCCATAATTAAAGATTTGGGGGTTGAACATTACGGAAATTTGTATTGTAAACTGAGGATCCTAAAATGGAATATTTTTATAATTGATAGCAGGGGCGCGCTGTCCATATGGCCAGATTGTGCGGCGCACACAGGCGCCGGAAGATTGGGTGGGTCAAGGGAGGAAAAATTGGAAAGTATTAACTATTGAGTATCGTCATTAATTGCTCCGTTATAAGAAATTATAAAATGTCATACAAGAGCAACAAAATGGCGATACTTTACATTGAAAATATAAGCATGATTAGCCAAGTGGTTGAGCAGAGTAATAGCTCTGGTTACCGGAGAGATTCCGAGAGCACCTGTCTTCACATTTGGTGGAAGAAAAAGCACACGCGAATGAGATCGATGGTAGTGAGATGGCGTCCAAAAGGGCAACTCGCACAGTACAAGGGGGTTATGTAACCCAGGCAACCCTGAATCCATGCACTGGGGTATAAGCTCTGGAAAATCCAAATTCCCTCATGTAGAGATATCTAAAAAAAACTTTCTGGATTTTCTCTAGCCTGAGGATATTCGAAGCATCATATGGCGCTCAGACCTGATTCAAGTAAACTCCGAACCAATGTATCGTATAGCAACCTTATCACTAAGGTGCTATCTATGTAATGAGAACTTCTCAAGACAAAGCATAACATTCATGAAGCTCTATTACATTCCTCGTATTGAATTTACAATGAAAAATAGACTCCAAGCATTTCAAGTTAAGATATTGATGAAATCTTCATCAATACCTCCTTTTAAAAAAAATATGATTCTAGGAATAACTATTTTTATTGATGATATGCTTCAAAATTTGGTCGATATTTTGGATTTTTCTACTAATCAATATGACCCGTAAATAACGTGAACACCTGGCGATGTCCCGCCCCAGACTGAGAACATGCCGCCGGTAAACCAACCGCCAAATTCTCTCGGCATGTGTCACTAGTACACTCCTTGCTCGCACTTGTCACATCGTACCAGATGCGAGCGAAAAAAACATCTTTTTTCTTTTATTTTCGCGATTGCAGACAATATAGGTCAATGATTATTTATAATATTAGACTTTTTTAGACATAAAAAAAAAGTTTTTGACATTTAGGATTTATATAAAAAGTTTCGAAAAAACTTGGGGTCTCATATATACCGCCATCGGCACGGCTAGGTTAAAATCGAATAAATTCCATTAAAAGTTCCTTATTCTTTTTCATAAAATATTTTTTTGAAAAGAGAGCTCTAATTAATGTCCTGCACACAGGGTCCGGACACTTTCAGCGCCTGACTGATTGACAGTTATTTATTTGTCATTCATTATTAGCTTATACGGATTATTTTGTGCATAATTTTAAAATAACAGGGTTGATTTTAGTTAATACAACATTTAAATTAGTTCGAATTCGACTTATTTTAAAAAAATATGGAATGATTTTAAACCTTTTTTGTCTGCTCCGATGTTTCTCGCTAATGTAAATAAATTAATTAGAAAAAAATGAATCAAAAATATTTTTTCTCTACTACATTAACTACGGGGGACATGGATTCTACGGCAAGAGCATATTTGCGTATATCCGGGGCGCGCATATCACACGCTAGCCGATACTACACTTTTAATCGGCTGTATTTTTTTAAATATTTTTGGTTAGATACTTGATAATTGTAGCAATACAAAATTTACGTAGATTCTACGAAGCTATGAGGAGCCAGGCCGCTATCCAGGCCAATTCGGTGACGTGTGTGCTACAGGAGATGCCCGTAGCACCCGATCAGATCGTAAATTAAATACGAATTGGCCCTAGCCTTGTCTGATTATTATTGTTAAAATCTACGCGTTGACAGCTCAGCTCCCGGCCTTATAGCTGGCGACCTGACCCGTATTCGAAGAGCCTAGATAACCTGGAAGACGACCGTCACAGTCCTGATAGCGCGAAAGCGCGAAAGTTGGGACCGCGTTATCAGAACAACGCGTTATCGGGATAATGAAGCACATACAAAATTTAGGGCGATTTTGCAAAAAAATACAAATCTGCCAAAGCTAAGAACAATGTTAAAAAAAATGATGAATCTTAGATGAATGAAATATTCGGTTTCCATGCATGCGATCGCCGACATACAAATAGATATCCGTGGCTCATTGCTACATCAGGCGTGAATGGTGAGAAATATGCCGAACACTCGCACACATGAGAACATATATATGTGCGAGCGAGATCAAAACACAGGCACACCCAGCCAAACGGCATAGAGTTTACGGTTGAGCTATGCATGAATAGAATGCGCTCGCGTTATCAGGGTGAATTCCGCGATTTATAATCAAATTCGCGCTATCGGAGCACGCGCTATAGGGGGTATTTCTGTATTTTTTTAAATTTACTCATTGATTTCAGGTCGATTTATCGGTTAACTTCTCATTAGAGCAGTGACAGCTAAGCTTTTGCGTTAACTACGTCAAAATTCGTAAAATATTTAACTTAACATGGATGCCGTATAACTTCTAGAATTGATTCGCTTTAATTGGTCCGAAGATTGTTTAGCAAACAAATTAAACCAAGTTTATTATTTTATTTAATAGAAAAACGGATCAAATCCCATAGATTATAATCATTTATTTTCCTAATGAATATCTAATTGTATAGCTGAAACTGTCCGGTAATCGGATCTAAACCCTCCAACTATTTTTTTCATGTTTAAATTTAGTTGATTTATATTATTGGATAGATCTGTAAAATATATTAAACCAATTATGATCATTATGCTGACGATAATTTTCAAAACTCTCCACAAATCGCTGAAATATTTTTCCTCAGCTCTGTCACCGTGCATTATTAAACATCAGCTATGGATTGAATTATCTTACTGTAAAAACGCAGAAAATTGTCGTTTGTGATCCATTGTGAGCGGCTATTAAATTTACTAGTCTTGTTTTAATTTATATTAAATCATTTAATACTGTGACCTGGCAAGTATAAGTCAATTGCCTACCATAACTATAATATGTATGCCGCAAGATTAACATAATTGGAAAAGATTGCTCTAGGGTGATTAGTATGTCTATTAACTGTATAAATCTATAAAAAAATATATACTTATTAAACACTTAGCGACGATATATCGTTGTTCGAAAAAAGTCGCTGTTTGTTAGTTCTGATTGTTTTATCAATGAGATGACGGTATTTATTATATATTTTAATATATATTTTTTTAAATTTTGATAATGGTTCGTTCTTTATCATCCAATACGAAGGTTCTAGTCCTAATGGAGACATAACAAAGGTCGACAGCGCGTGTCCCAATGAGATTACGCGGAATAATGCGACCGGACTCGGGACACAGATTGGCTCTTATTGAAAAATAAATTCTTATCACAAAAAACAAATACGTCTAGCCACTCGAGAACAATCCCACATAAACACAATCGCAGAATATTAGCACAACGAAGAAGAAACGCTGGTATCAATACACCACGTGTAACCCTCAACTGTGTTTGACCAATGATAAAACAAACAACTGTTGATTATATTGATATTTTTGACAATATTACGATATATTGATTATTATGATGAGAAATGTCCGACACGTGTCGCCTTGTCCACATCAACAGTCGCTAATGCAAACAGCTTGATGTCGGTAATTATTGAAATATTTGCATAAAATATGCGAAATTGTCTTCAATTACCCAAACAATGTTTATATGGCGATTGATACGTTTAAATTCTGTTAATGCGTTTGTTTGCTTTTCATCTGACAGGGGCATGATGGTCATAAATTTTCTTTAGTCCCAAAACTAATTTTCGAGTCTATTAGCGTCCAGACCTCCTTGAGTAGGCAAGCACTTTCTGATTGATTTAGTAATAATATATATTTTTTAATAAACACTCAACAAAAGTGCACCCTTGAAAAAATATGTACATAATTGTGTATCTTCTTATGTGCATAAATAAATCTGGTCTCTAACGGATTTCTCACCACAGAGCCAGTATACCCTGGGAAGGAAAACCCTAATCTGTTGACCAATAATTGGTCTAGTCTCGATACTTTCGCTCCTCTTTCTTCTTTCTAGGGACCCCTCTCTGAGAAGGTCTTTCCAATGATGAAAGGATTGCTATTACGCGACAGGGCTAATAATCACTTGCGACCGGCTGCTTGAGACTCGTTTTGGGCAGATGTGCATATGTATGCCTGTGTATATCTATATAAGTGTTTGTGTGTGGTCGCTCACTACTTGTTACTCGTGACTCGTTATAAGCAGATAACGCCTTAGAGAACAAACGAATACCAGGACAAACCCTCCTACTTGCCTGGACACAGTCGAGAGGGTAAAATCCGATACCAACATGGTAGAAGATGTACGTCCAATGCCAGCAATGGCCAAGAGAGGGAAACTCTTTATAAAAAAAAACGCATACCAAGGCGGCTTGGGTCTCCGCAGTATGGACACGGAAGGAGAGCCCTCAAGTGAGACTCAAGTTCCTTTGGCCTTGACTACCATGCGAGAGTTTGGTAAGGCCCATGCCCCCAGAGAGTGAGATTCTTGTGGCTGACAAATGATGATGATGATTATATATTTTTTAAATGTTCACATAACATAAAATTGTTGCTATTTATTGTTTAAAATAATTTCTAATGGCAAACAAATATTTATTGCACTTACAGCTCTACACGTATCGCTAAAAACTATAGAAATATCTAAATAATAGTAAACCAACTAATAGCTCATTTAAATCAATCCAGAAATATGCAAATTGTATTTACTAAATCTTGTTTTATACAGCTAATCCCTAATCAATTTTAAATCAAATCAATAACGCAACTATTAAAAGACGCTACGGGGTGAATTACCTCGAGGCTTATACGACAACCTTTTACGTTGGAAAGGCACTTTCTAAATATTTAAAAAGATTTATATTAAAACTATTTTATGGCAAATGCAACAGAAGAAACAGTTATCCTTCTCTAAAAAATAAAATAATAATTTAAAATTCAACAATTCTTCCCCAAATCCTGCACGCCTTCTCAATTTGAGGTTCAACTTCTTCACATCTTATTAAAAATATCTAAATAAAATTAAACACTATTTCTTAGATAATTTTACTAAAATTTAGGAATCAGAAATAACATTAAAATCCTTTCCTTAGTATATTCCATTTTAGTCTACTTCCATAGGTTTCCAAATTACTCAAGGGGAAAAAATATGAAACAGAAGAAAAAAATGAGAAAGAAATAGAAAACTTCGTCTCATTCAACTTATTATCGATACTCTCCGTCTTTCAACGCAACTATTAATAATAGATATGTTAGTCCAACTCCTTCTTCTTCAAGCATTGCCCGTTTTCATATGAATGAAAATAGATATCCTTATTTTTCTCCATATAATTGTCTATTTTTGGCGAGATAGAACAATTCTGGTACTCCCAGTTGCAAATATTGTGAAGCCACAACAGTTTCTCTGTTCCCAAAGTTCTTCTTCATGTGCTTTGTTTGTTTTCAAACGTAGGCTAGCTACATGTTCTTGTTTTTGGCAAGCTGGAACAATTTTGGAGTTCTCAATTCGGTTCAGTTACAAATGATGCGGAGCCACGACAGCCTCCATCCAACACAGTGGTAAAAGTCAAAATAAAATTAAGAAATATACGAGAAAAGTGGAAAAAGACGCAGCTTCAGAAAATTATGCGTCCAGTCCAAGTTCTTGATTTTTTAATTTTCTCCTTCATCGATCATAAAGAGTTTTTGACAATTTTCCTTCAAAAGTTGAAACACCTCCGTAGCTAATCTTCCTGGTATGAAGAGTATAATATGTATTTAATACTAATACTAATACATGACTAAAAATGCAATTTCAAAGCTATCAATAATTTGTAAAAACAGGGGCATATAAGCCCAAAAAGCCAAAAAAATATTGGTGCAGAGTCTGATATTCTACATTTTTACATACGGCGTAGAAAGTTGAACTTATATAATAATACAAAATATGATGTCGATGACACCTACTGAGTATACTGTGGACCAATTATCGATCAAATTTCTGTCCTAGAGGAAGCATACGACTCTATGCATGAAAAGGATTCTTCACTACTTTAAGTACCTCTATAAAAGAACCGATTCTGGAGAAGTCACGCTTGGTAACGAACAAACGCGAAATTCAGAGGATCCCGAAGAAGTTTCAGGATCGAGCAAAAGGGTATTATTTATGTATAATTTATGCAGTTAAATTGTCAATAATATCATTTTTCATTAAATCCTCTGGCGCTGGAATTTTGAATTGCAACCGATCAGAATGGTTCATCAGCCCCCGCATTCCATTGCGTTGACTTATCGAGCAGGTCCGGAGCGGGGGCAGGGGGTTGGGTCGGTTGGCGACAAAGGCCCGCGGCTTCCATGGTCGTCTGCCAGAGTGCACTTGTCACAACGATGAGTGGTGATAGCATCAGGACCGGACTGGACCTGGCTATCGTCGGCCATCTCCGTAGATAACCATCGGCACGAAGCTGGAGCCTCGCCATTCACAAAACATTATCGAAACGAAGGTCGGCTAAAAAGAAGCAAAACGGTCGTCCCGAGCGTGCCGATGCCTCGTCCAATCGATACGCGATGGAATCGGCATCGGTATCGCGGATTCGCAATAGCGATGCCCTGAAAAACAATGGTCGATGGCTCATAATTGAGCAACGGTATTTGCTATGAAGTCTGGAAAAGTGATGCCAGCTTCTTCAGAAATAGAAGATTTAGAATTCATCATTAATATTTTATTAATCCATAAATACGTCAGAATAATCGGAAATTAATTCATTCATTTCCAGACATCAAAATTATTATTTTCTTATATATGAAGAAAAACTCAAAAGATTTTAGTTCTCCTTTGATTGAAGAACGATCGATTTGCAAAATATCTCCACGCCACTGTTATATTGACAAGTTTACACCATATAATGTAAATTTCATCAGAGAAAACAGGAGAGCTAATGAGCTTTTTTTACAAAATCAATAGTAATGAGAATATTTTAATGAAATTTGATCTTCTGAAACTTCTAAAATTCGGTATTTTATTTGTTTGGAGTCAGTTTTGTCTGATACAGTGTATCGTAATACACCTTTTTTTAATTTAAATTCTCACCTAACCTAAAGAAGATTATAAATTACGTGAAATAAAAAAAATTGTTATATTGTATTTAATATAAATCTGAGACTGTTTTAGACAAATACCCAAATTTTGTAATATGTAGGATTTATATTAAAGGAGTTATTCGAGAAAAATCAAAAACTTGGGGTCCCAAATAGACCCCATCGGCACGGCCTAGCCGTGACCCCATCGGCACGGCTAGGTTAAAGGGATTGAAAAACGTTATTAGACAGAAAACGAGTTTTAAATAATTAAAAAAAAATGTTGATAAGAAAATATATACCTCATGGCATCTTCTTTTGTTCTTCTAGTTCTTTGTCTAATCAGGTATTTAACCCTTTACGATGTTAGAAAAATGTAGCAGGTCTCTAATTGTATTTAGTGCAAATAGAAAAAGAAATCTGCTAATTTAGGTTTCTTTGTCTGATCAGGTCGGGTAACAAGGTTTTTTAAAGAGATTTAATGTGTATATTTATTTTATTAATATTGATAAAATGAATCCCGCAAAAAATTGTATTTAATGAAAGAGCAAGATGCTAAAAATCAAGAGTAAAAAACATATGGTATTATGTCTGCAAGTCCATCTCAATAATCTTGAATTTATGTTTTGCTATTACAATAGATTCTTTATTTATTGAAAGGCATCGTTCATAATTTTTATAAATTAGGGGTCGCGACCCGTTTACTGATCACGTAAACGGTCTTTTTATTCAAACTTATTGGAATTTTAGCGAGCGCAAAATATTAAAAATTTTCACTGGATTTGCTCGAAATGAAAATATGTACATAACATAGTTTTAATGATTACATTAGAATATATGTCTAAGAGTTAATAATTTGCACAGTCGTTTTCTAATAAAACAAATCAATTAACCTTCCAGTCACCCGTAAAATATTTATATTTTATATTTATTAAAAACTAATGTCTTTTTATAGCCATTTGTTTGTTCATGTGTCTGTCTCACATTTCATTAGAATCATTGCTAGACTCGCCCAAACCTCATTGAAACTTAATATTTGTCATTTGCGACGTTGATCCGTCACCTCGGCGCAGAAGATGTAATCGATACGAAAAAACTTGTATTTCCACTGCTATCGCCTCGGATAGGAAATTGGATCGAATTTTCATCACGAAATTTCGATAAGGGGCGAGTCTGCGGAGACCGTGGCTCCTTATCTACGGCCAGGAGATGACATGGCCGATTACCCTGTGGGAAAATAAATAATAGACTGACCCGTCATATTATATTTTGATTACCAGGTATACGATAAATGCTAACACGTCTCAATACTAAAGCGCGCGTCCAGGCGAACCAACGCATGCGCATACTCTCGCTCTATGCTCGTAGCAATAGGACCAATCTAAACAACGAACACTCATTATTAAATTATAATAATATTTTCGAAACTATCTGACCTTCCCATGTATCAGACACATAAACATTTGAATAAACACAATTGTATAGTAAATAATTATATATAAATTTGAACAATATATCATGAAATAACAATTAATATAGTTTTATTGATGTTCTTTGAGAATATACGCATAATGCCAGACTCGACTGTTTTCGAGGATAAATAAAAATGTGTGAGTCATAGATATTATACATGCTGTTGAGAAAATCCAATGGATTGTTTGTAATGGATGTCTTTTCAATTGAGAACCGAATAGCTGTATTGATGCATTTTATTTAATTTTTAATTATATTAATTGAATATCATGAAAATTAGGAAAAATAAAATCAATATTCAGATTATCTTAAGCAATGATTATGTTAAATTTTGGCTAGATAGATTTATTTTTAAGTCAACAATATATTGAGGAATAAAAGGAAATCAGGCAAAATATTTTTTTTGTATCCCATATACTAATTATCATTAAAATAAAAAAATCGAGACGATTATGTCGTTCAGAGTTATATAATAATGAATTACATAAAATTACCGATAAAATATTTATTTATTATATAATTTTTATAACCGATAAATTCCCAATATTATTTAATCCTTTAGTCTTTAATGCCAATTCCTGTAAAAATAATAGATATATATGTTTTAAATACTTACCGTTGGTCTTAAAAAACAGGGTTTCGAATTTATTTTTACAATAAAAAATATATATCGGTTTGGTTCCGGCTTTCGCTCCCAAGGAAACGGTTAATTTCGGTTCTCGGTTTTCGGTTCTGCTCCGATAGAATATTTTTTAAATGTTGAAGTGTGCAGGATTCTTGTGTTACCTCTAATTATTAAAATATCCTCACAATGTATTTTCATTTTAAATTATTCCTATTGTCTCGTGGAATGAACTTTAAGCCAAAGAATGTCCTTTCAACACTAATTTGCGTTGCTGGAGCTCCTAAACCCCCCATTTAAATTTTAAATAAATAGGGATATGCAATTTTAATTTTCTCCCAACATTCTAAAATATGTTTTTTTTGTCTAATCTTTCTATATAATTAAAGTTATTTAATATGATTTATATTCACGTCTATTGAAATAGGAAATCTTTGCCTCTTAAAAAAAATGTTGTTCATTTGTGATTAAAAATGCCTTTTCTACAAATTGGAATTTGTTCCAAATATTTTTAATAGTTTCAGAAGACACGTGTCTCAATTTTGGATAGAATTTGAGATGACACGTGGTTTGAATACAGTTTTTTGTCGAGAAAATTTGTTGTATTTCTTTTTCTTCTTCTTAAGTTCCGGCTTGAAGCCCTGGTACAAAACTTATGACAATGCATAAAAAAACTAAGTATATTTTTTTGAATAAGTTTGATATTGTTCATTATAATTTGCAAATTTGATGAAAAATATGAATTATTTTTCATCAAATTTGCATGACTGAATGATTTTATGAAGTCCACAGATGGATTCTAAAATATTTTGATGATTAAACTTTATATAATACTCTCATTTTCCCTTTCCCTTGCCCATGCCCTTTCGTTGCAGCTGGACATTGATTCTTTGCGCGATTGGTCAATATTAAACGTCTTCCATTAATTATAGGAAAATGTCAAACAATGACATTTTTTTGATCAAAGGAGTCCATCATCAATAATTACAGACTTGAGGACGTAACTCTTCCTTAGCAATCATCTGTTAAAGATCTGGATATTTTGTTTGATTCTAAGTTAAAATTTAGTTTACGTGTATCTGTTGTGTGTATGCTATCATCAAGAATGTTGGGCCTCGTCTTGAGAAATTCTCGTCACATACGTAGCACCTTATTCATACGTGTGCTATACGATACATTGGTTCGCAGCTTGCTTGAATCAGGTTCCATTATATGGGCATCTTATGACGCCTCGAATTCCCTCAGATTAGAGAAGATACAGAAGAAATTTCTTAGATATCTCTAAATGAGGGAGTTTGGATTTTACCCAAGTTTATACCCCAGTGCATGGGCACAGGGATGGCTGGGGTATGTAGCCTTCGAGAAAAGAAGGTCGGATTTACTTGGCAAAGCACTTCTTCAAGCTGTTGGTTGGCGCAGTACATAACCCCATTGTACTGTGCGAGTTGTCCTTATGGGCTACCATCGAGCTCGTTCGCGTGTGCATTTTCTTCTTCTAAATGTGAGGAGAGGTGCTCTCAGAAACTCTCCGGTAACCAGAGCTATTACTCTCCTCAATCACTTGTCCGAATATGTAGATATATTTGATTTTATAATTCTTTTCTTTTCTTTATTGTTATATATGTTATATTTTTCTCGATACTATATCCCATTCAATGAAAGACTAAAAGAATAGTTAAGTTATATGTTGACCTTTTTATAAGCTGAACCCTAAGATAGGGGGTATTAATTCATCAGCTTACAAAAAATACTAATATTAAGAATATTGATTTATTTGTTTAATTTGTATGAATAATCAAAACGTATGTATTTATTGTGTTATCCATAAGGTTTTTATCGTATTTTTTAATTGTATTTATCGATCGAGTATTTGTTTGAGCACGCTTTGTTCACCAACTTGTTTTCCACGTTAATTTTTCATTATTATATTATTTTTCCGAGTGCATCAGGTGTGTTCGCCGGGTTAGCAATTGATCGGATGGCATTTGAGAGTGTCAATATTGAACGGAAAACGCTATGTTGTCTTGTTATGCACCGCGTTGATATATGCACATTTGTTTCTAACAATCATCATGAACAAATATTTAGTATAAATACATGTCACGCTTAAGATATTTACCGAACGGGCCTTTCGTCTAACACTTTTTTTTCCAGTATTTTTGTGTGCATTGTCTATCGCAAATAGACGACAACAATTTCACCTTTGTGCCGTGAATAACGTGAACCTGCGCGGTTCAAGGACTATGCAAATTCAGCAATGCAATCGGCAAACAGCCACGAACTGTTTGCGATGGAATCGGCAACGGTTGCGCCTGCACCTGTGTCACACAGTTCGTGATTTATACAAAATTAATTAATTGCTTGTGCGCGGGTAGAGTACCATTCGTGTGACGTCGACTGTAACATTAAATGAAATATTATTTCCCCGCTCGGCAATGACGCGTCGAATGTATGAAAAAGTTGCCTCTCGTGATATTCGATACTAATTAGTGGTTGGCAAATTGATTTCTCAGCTACGGTATCATCGTGGTATGCCATTGTTTGGGCAAGGGGTTGAAGGAGAATCCTCCTCTGATAAAATAATCAATTAGGTAAGAAGAGCTGACAGGACTTCAGCGGATCAAAGGATTGATGAAATAATAATATATTTCAACTGATAAAAAAATATCGTCGTGTTAACTGCTACTGAGAGAAGATAGTATTCAGTGTGACTTTACGGAAAGCTCTGAATGACACTGGTTGATATAGGGGTGAGATGAGGACTGACGACCCCTGCTAAAACCTTACTGTACATCAGTGGCGAATTTTCCCTTAGGCGCACGTCTGGGGCCTCAATAATTTTAGGGGGCCTCAAAATTCATTAATAATTAAATATTGCTTTCAATTTGTTCAACTCTTTTAATACGGTGGATACCAAAATCGTGTAGAAATACTGTATACAAACTGGAAAAAATCATGTTATTTAAAAAAAAGTACAACATTGTGGTATTCTGAACGCTTTCTCTTTTATACTTTTCCCATTTACAGTTATTTTTTTCTGCACTAAATCCAAGATCTAAACCACCTTTGCTGTGCGGATTTTCCCATAGGAGCATAAGACGCGCGCCTGGGGCCTCAAAATTCAGTTCTAAAACATTTTTTTTTATAAGAAAAATAATTAATTATAGCATTATTCCCTAAACTGAATTGCCAAATGAATAACGACAGTTATGGTATATTTTTCGGGTGGCTACGGTCTTAACGGTCATATTTCGAACCATATACACTGACTATTCTGCAGACCATCATTCAAGGAAAAACGATACAAGGATCCTCGGCCCTCAAATAATATATATTTGTGACATTGACATCGCTAATATCGATCATCGAAAAGCTAATAAAAAAGACAAAAAGAGGAGCAATAAAAATTAAAAAAATATTTGTATTTATGTATCTAAAAGATTGCAAATTAAGTTGTATTTATTTAATATTTAATGGGGGGGCTTAAATTGAATTACGCCAGGGGCCTCTCAAATGCTAAATCCGCCACTGCTGTATATACTATTTGGTCGTTCAAAATAGCAATAGTGCTCACAGTCACTTTGATAAATAATACGAGAATTGGTAGTAATACTTAAATTAGTATGTATTCCAAAAAAAAGTAAAATGTTCCTATTGCAAACCCATAAAATACCTCTAAGATCAGTTTAAATATTAATAGGGTTACCATAATAATTTACGACAACATACACAAATTTTTATAAACAAATAAGACATTGTCAAAATATATTAATACAAGTACAATTTCATACACTAATATTTCACCCTAAAATAATTAAATGAATCTTCAAATATTTGCAGATTTTTAGAAAAAAAAGGTCTATAAAACAATTAGGTTCTTTAACTTTATAATAGACAGAGGCATAATTATAATTAGAAATAGAAATTAAATTCCATGGAAAATGTTTTAAATTTCTATATAAAATTAACGGTATAACTTAGAGGTAATTAAAATTTAAAATTCGGAAAAAATCGCTTAAAAAAGAACAGTACGAATGGGAATTTGAACGACTTGAAATCGATTATCAAACACTTTTCAATTTCCCATTTATACTATAATGAGACCTTATTCTCGGCGTTAAATAAAGACTTAATATTAGGGGAACCGAAAAGTAATGAAAATTTTGTTTTCTTGCGGTCAAAAAAATATTGTCATTTATTGTTATTATTTATGACGTTGTGTCAACGTGTCGACAATTTTTTAATTTCCTCTTTTTAGAATTCTTTTGGTTTTTCATTAAAAAACTTTTCCTGTAACGAATGTTCCATTAACTTAAATATGTGGTAATCAGACGGTGCAAGATCTGGAGTGGGAGATTGGGATTAAAATTTCCAATCTCCCATTTTCTTGAATCAATTTTGCGTTTTTATATTGACCAAAATAGACCGATTTTTCCACTTACTCAACATTACACAAAGAAGGACCTTCTTTATTGCTAAGGCTGGTCGAGTGGTTGGAAATGGTAGTTGCCCGAGAGAAAGTCATTGTTTTTGTCGTACAGGATTATTGTTACAATACTTCAACAACTTAAAAAAGGGATAAAAGGGATGCATAGGTGATACAGCACTTGTTGAGCTCTGTTGCTGATAATTCACAAGAAACTCAAATTCCTTATTTATGGGCCTTTTCCAAACGGCCATCATGGACTGTAGATCACGGAGAACCAATCTTGACCAGGTTTGACAAGTATCTGACTCCACTATTGATTTTAGGACATCATCATCTAATTTTTGAGGTTGTTACGATGACACTTGTTTAGTTTTAAAATATTCCCATAAGCTTTTTTAAAACATGTGTTATTTAAAAAAATGTTATGAAATATTCTCATTACTTTTCGGTCCCCATAATGTTTATATCTAAGATCAAAATACAAATCAATTGACCTCTGATCAATTACGTCACTGAGCAATTATCACTTCGTTTAATATATTTTTTTTGCTATAATTTTAGGTGAGATAAAAAATATACTAATTTCGTGTGATATAGATGAAAGGTTTTTTACCCGCGGTCCTTGGATCGCCCGTCGACATTTGCTTTCCGAACTTTTCAAACCAAAATCCATTCGAACCATATAATGGCCGCGAGATTCGGTTATCAATAAAACTAGATATTCTTGTTTTGAATAGTAAAGCCTTTTTATTCATCAGTCATCGGCGGGCTCTTTGTGGCCGAGCCGATGGCCCGGCGAAAGAGAGTCGTATGTCGCATCGGCACAGTGGTCGGCATTATAATAATGAAATAATATGGTTAATTTGTTGACGCTAATACCCCATTGACATCTCATTTAGCCGGCCTGGGCCTTAACACCTTTGCGTCCTTATCCCGGCATAAATCAACTCGGCAGATACCTTTGCCGGCCTGCCGCCCGGTGACCCTCGCTCTCGTGTTTATTTTTTAATGTGACATAAGAAGGCGCTTAATTTGATATTTTACGATTTTATTGATGTCCCGCTTTTGTGACATTCAAATGTCAAAAAAAAATCGCGTCCGTTATTGTCGACGGTTGGTTGGCGCAATGTATCAATGGAACTATCTGCCGAACAAAACGATTATTCGCGATTCGAATATATTTATTAAAACAATAAATAAAAAAAATATGTAACATATTAAGACTAGATTAGAATGAATAAATCTAAAATTTTAACATATTCATGGAAATTATATTATTAATTAAAACACTATAAAATTAATAATAAAAGGTACAGTCTCAGTATATATTAAACTTGGTTAACCCTTTTAATCCCACCAACGCATGGTGTGTAGATATTATTATTTCGGTCCTCCCTGAGTCAAGGTTTTAATTCTAATCCTTTTTTTAACTATATCCATCCTGAAACAAACATATATATGAATATGCATATATTCGAAAGTGTATCAATTCCTAACCACACGATAAAAAACCTTAAATCCTATGGATTTTAACTAAATCTTAAATATTCTTAATTATTGCAAATATACAATAGTAGCCTTCTTATTCATTGTAAACGAAAGCTTTATTTTTCTTACATTCTCATATGCATGTGAGAGCGAACAACTTGAACAGCGAATATATTTTTATGCGTCTGAAATTTATTTTTAGTACTCATTTCTTCTCCCAGTGTCTTAGTTGTTGAATTAATTTAATAAGCATTATGACGTCGATAAGAAACAACGATATATCGTTGTTTAATATAAAAAGATAATACTATATGTTGTTCTGTAAAAATAGTAACAATTACTATTAAAAGAAAAACAATTGAACCTCGATCCATGGTTTTTCAAGAAATTCCAAAAACTATTATAAACGACAGAGAGGTTTGTCCATTTATTAAAAAAAAATTATGATCGCAATACTAAACCATTCTGTTGTTATTATTTTATAAAACCATTGATAGTGGTCGATGGTGACTTTTAAGAGCTTGATGTTATTTACATTTCAGAGGGCCCCATTTTAGCAATTAATTGGAGGGGTTGTCGGTTGTCTGAGGATGAGGACGGATTATAAAAAAATATTCATCAATTTATTTAAGCCTGTTTACTAATTGCTTTATCATAAGTAATTTATCTGCCTATATCATTTTCTATACAAAGAATGGAAAAATAATTCAGTCTCTCATCTCATATAGTAGTATTTTTTTTTTTATAAATGTGAGTTTAAAGAAAGCTCTTATATAGATTTTTAGAATAATATAGAAAATTGTAAAAATGTTCAAGTATACTAAAATATTGTCCAAATATACTATAATAATCTGTGACTCATTTAATACCTTCCTAATCCATTAGATTTTTTTTCCTAATAGTTCGTAAACTTGTCCTCTTCTACATAATTATGATATTAAACAATCTAACGATACATTTACTATAGAAACACGAAATTTATTCTTTCCTATCAGTGAAGCTGAAACTCATAAAAAATAAAACAAAATTAAATTCTATTAAATAATGAGTTAGGTATTTCAATGATCTCGGAAAGCAGCTTTATAAATCTTCCACTAACCATGGAAGTCAAAAAACATTAATTGTATACTCTCTTTTTTACAAAAAAAATAATAAATTATAATAAAAACTTGATAATTTGTTTCCTGAATAAGTTTGTATATTCTAAACTTCGTTCTGATACTTTTTTCCATCTACAAATATTTTTTTCTGTAATAAATCCGAGCTCAAAACCATTAAACAATCTTCCATTAATTCTAAGATAACAATTCGACAATACAATGATCTTTTGGAATTGATTTTTGATTCGGAAATTATTCATTTTCGTATGGAATCTGCATTATTTTTATTCGTTCTAATGGTCGCTTCGTTCAGACCAAAATTTTTCTGTGATGTCGAATTTTTGCCTCTCTTAAGACTATCTATATTTTTAACAAAAATATTTTTTTGCTATTGGGAATCGTATAAGAACAAATAATTGAAATTAAAAAATAGTATTCGTTATATATATATGTATATATATACGTTAAGTCGTAATGCATAATAAAATTAGTAAAAAAGCTAAAAATCTAAATACAAATTATTATGGCTTAGCAATAAGTTCTTTTTTGCGTGCTCTAATTACTGCTTGGTTGATCAGGTTTACAACGAACGTCTTCTCTAGAGAACACCAAACGACATGTTTATTTTTTTGCACACAAGCATGCATAAATAATCAAGTTTCGCATTGACTTCCAACGTTGTTTTTTTACATCGCATATTTCCAGTTGTTCATTGAAATGTTTATGTATTTTAAAAAAATAATAATTCAGTGAAAGAAATGTGTTTGCTTCTGTTTATGGCCGACGTATAAGACAAATGTGTTGCAAAATAAATAGTCACTGTCGGCAGTTTGCTATTCGCATGAAATCACAACTATCATAAACAATATGGCTGTTATTTTTTTTTTATTCGAATCAAATCTGGCACGGCCGGTATACGACTTTCAACAATTTTTATTATTATAAAAAAAAATCTTAAATTGAAAAACGAATTTATGACGAAACGACTCAACGTCGTCTGATACAACCTTACAGATATTAGCCAATTTAATTCGCGTATGGAATCCTAAATACATTCAACTTTTTACGCGAATTATTTGTTCTAACACGATTTTAATTTCGTACGAAAATCAATCATTTCTGGATCAAAAGTTAGTTCCAAAAAGTCATTATTAAATCGTAATGTTAGCTTAGTAGTTTGAATCGCGGATTTAATGCTGAAAGGTGCCTAAAATCAGAAAATAAAGAAAGAGACATTTGTGTTTTCATTATTACCTTTTTTACCACAATAAGTTCATTTTTTCCAATCATAAATTTTTCTTCGAATTATATGACTTTTTGGACGATTTTTTTATGTTATGTATCTACCGTGTAAAAAGAGTGGATTGTAATTAATTTTTGTATACAATTTGTTTTAAAAGAATGAATGATACTAATATCTATACGTTTTTCTACAATACACACGATTTTATACACGGTTTTATTTGTATTATTAATTAAAATATACAATAAAACCTCGATCCATCGTTTACAAGAAAGTATTAAAAAATAATGAATGCAGGAAATAGATGAGTATTTTTTTTCTCCAATAAATACGGCTTGCGTCAATAAATTTCGCGAGTTTTCTTTGCCTGATTTTTCATATACCTATTTTTATTAATAACTAATTTTAATAATAACTTATCTAAAGTAAACTTTATTTATATTGAATTCATTTACAATCTTAATTTTACACCTGTTTCATGTATAAAAAAAATATTGTTTATTATATGTCTAAGTTATTTTTGAAGAAAACCCGCTAACCATCAGGAAAATTATCTATATCTACTAAATTTTTGATTATTATTGTTATAAAAAAAAATATTAAAATAATATTCTGAAATATTTAATTGAATCTTATTAACATTTCATCTATATATTATAACAATAGAACAAAATAAAAAAACATACATGTATTTCAAGCATTACTAAGCGCTTTGTGGCACGTAGATACATTAATCGGACTCGATAGCTAATATTATTTGTACAGGTGTATGGATACGTATTAGTAATCAAACGACTCTATCTCGTTACATATGACATATTGATCTGTATCACTGATCTTTTAATAACAATTTCGATAACACGAAGACCATATACACCCATCTCGGCGCATACAATACCCACAGCATCTGCGTTCACACGAATTTCATAATGTACCAACGGATTGATCCATAAACTCGGATTAAAAAAAATAGTAGCCGAACTAATCTCGTAATAAAAAAACGGCCGACACTTATGTTCTTGTCCGCCATAGAAGATTGAGACCTCAAAATGCGGCACTTGCGACGCTTCACCATCGGCTCCTATTGTTACATCCAGCTTTTATCATTTATTTATGAAAATAATCTGTGTGTAAAACCAAGTTTATGCCCAACAAACATTTGGATGGGTGTTGGGATCAGGTGATTTTTACGATTGGTAGACACGAATCATAATGAAACAATCCGTCGATTTATCGCGAGGTCCCAGTAAAATATTTATATGGATATCCTTTCGATATGTAAATTAACCCTTTCATCCGACGTCAAAGAGATCCGGACAGATGAACGATAAAGTGGAGAAATATTTTGATAACATGATTTAGACGTCGTTAATAGTGTTACTGATGATCGTATATAAAAATTGTTAATGTTTTTATTTATAATAAGCTAAGAAATAAACCATGGTATTAATACATTCATATATTGACTGATAAAAAATAGACACATCATGGTTTTTCTAAAAAAAAATGTGTTAAAATATAACACACACTTACTAATTTTATTATTAAATTCAGTAAGTGATAAACAATTATAAACTATCTGTCAAATATTTAATATAAATTAAATAATATGTCATTGCCTAGTTTAAACCATGAGGAGTTTATTTGTTATTATAATGTTTGTTGTGATGACTCACCAGATCAATCGGCTAAAAAAATACAGACACTTCACAACTGATGATTGGATATGGGTCATTTTAATAAATTACCTTATTTAAATTTTTAGTAAATTTGACAACTTTTTTTATTTTCATTTCAATTTTTGATTTCTTTGCGAAACTTATTCTAATATTTTTTCTGACTCTTACGAACAATTTTTATAAATGCCTAGTATTAAATATATTTAAAAAAACTGACTACCTTCATAAAGATGCAATCGATCGATTCTCACCATTATAACATATATCTCATGATCTCCAGCTACTCTTACTTTGACTTTCTTTGAGTAAATTAACTAAATATTTTCTGAAAAACTCTTTTTCCACATAGTAGATAAGTTCCACCAAAAATATTGCAAAAAAAATCATAGAAAAATGAATGATTGATTCCCGAATTTTAAAAAACCGTGTTATTTAAAAGATAACAACATTGAGGTATACAAAATCATGTAAAAAAAGTAATAATAAAAACTCAATGAATAAATTATACAGCATATTATTCGTACATATGTATTTTAATTTAAATGAAAATACTAACGACACCTTGAATATGTTAGAATCAAACTCGTGAATTAAAACAGCTGTTATTTGATTGTTTTACCATTTTGTTTAGTTTTTACCCATTTTTACCATTGGCTATTGTGATTTAAAATATATCCTTTTGCTTCAATGAACACTGGGACGCAATAACGCGCGAAATTGAATTATATATTTAAATATTTTGTTTCTAGGAATCGTGATGAAACAAAGAAAATCGTGAAAAAATATATTAGTTCTTTTTAGTAGACCGTGTTATTTCAAAACTATGCAAAAGGAGTTGGGTGTATTTTTTCCAGTTGAAACAAAACAATTAAACCAGCTAATTAACGTTCTACGTATCCAAACACAGTAGTATTGAAGCATTATATGTATATAAAAGTTAGTATTTAATGCCATTATAATTTAAGATAATATAATGTCATAATAATTTTAGAATTTTATTTAGTTACGCCTTGATAAAATAGATCAAAATACATTCTAAAATAATTCACACTATGTTATTAAGATATATTTATAGTGCAAATCAATAGATTAATAATAATTAACGTTAATATTTTCATTTATAATATCTGTGATCTTAATAATATATTTTTTCTTTTCATAAAAGCTTCTCAAGCTTCATCTCAAGCTTCTAAGGTATCCTTATGAAAATTGCACGCCCGATTGCTAATCGACAAGCCATTTTTAACAATCACAATTGATTGTGTTAACAATTTATTATAAATGATGATATTTATATGTGTGGTTAAAATAAAAAATATTACATTTCTTGAAGAATCGCGATTATAATTTTTGCGCAAAGGGTGATTATGTTACATTGCCATTGTGCGCAACCAGTATTTTGGCTAATGCCGCCCATAGAAAGAGGTAGGCACCCCAAATAATGGATAAAAAACTGAAAATATTATTAGTGCGGGGGTGGGAGGGGGATGCAACATCCCCCCGGAACCACCCCCGCAGCTGCCGGTGAGATCGTCGATCGGACAGGCGAGAAACCCGACAATGCTCCCATCAAACGGTTCTAAGTAGTTCCATTCAGATTCTGACAGATCCGTGGGTAAATAAATTGAATGGGTCCATTAGCCGGCTAGCCATTGTAACACATCCCAGAATCTGGATATTAGATCGAATGCCAGATTAGGGCCATCGGTATCGCCTCAAAGGTCACGGCGTCGACCGGCATCGCGATGCTATCGATTAAAACTATCGCCAAATTGAATGTGATCACATCGATGGATATAACTTTTTTTCGGCATGTAATTTTATAATGCCGAATTCGCACCTCTTTGCGTGTTCTTCTATTCACCGATATCAAATTGCAGCTCCTCCTCCATCCTTTCGGCATGGTCCAATTGTTGATTCAACAAAGCGCCAAAGTGCCGCGCTACAATACCGCTGAATCGATGCCGATCCAAATTGATCCTATTGAAGGGCGTGTGCGTCGATTTTCGAATAAAAATGTAATTTAAATTAGCAAAAAATTCAAAATAAATCTCATAAAGCTGAGACAATAATTGGCGGATTAATTTCTGTATAAAAATAAAATTATTGAGATTATTATACCAATATTATTAATATTTCATGATTTTTTTTAATCGATAATATCGATCGCGCACAGTTCCCAACCCGTTTGTCAATGTTTAGTGTGCAATAGCCGTGGCCGATTAGTATGATAGGCAGAAGATAGGTCTTTCTTCCGCCCGCACAATGGATCAAAGCCTCTTTGGGTAAGCTGATATCTGTATCAATCAATGGGTATGCCCCGAACCAGTGCCCATTGTGCCACAGTGCCGTGCCACTTACCACCAATAACACAGCCAGCGAGTGCACGACCAAATTAAAAATCTAAAACAACCATAAAAAGCTATTCACTACTTGGAAATACTGGTACTAAGATTTTTTATGACAATGGAATATCGTTAGAATCTGACGATATTTTATCGCATCCATCGAGAATTACGACAGAGTTGGTGCAAGTAATTGATGTTTATTGAAATATTATAATAAATATGCTGATAAGACTTGGCATATAATTATTAACAGGGACGTACTTTAAAAAGTCAATACTTATTTTTCAAATATATTTTATTTAAATATTCCAAAAGGTAGGTAGATAAAATGTACAGAAGAGCTTACAAATAGTAAAAGATGACGACAAAAAACAAAAAACCACTGTGTTTAATCGTTTCCACTCTGTGGGACAGACGTATTGATCTAAAAGATTTTTAGCAAACAACCAAGTATAAAAAATATTATCTTTTAATAAATTGGATATCAGATCAAACCCTATAGATGCTTCTTATTCATTTTTCCAATGATTATCACTTATAATAAATTTGTAAAAAAATATATAATAAGAGTAGATAGATAAAACTACGACTAAAAGTGAACAGAGTGGAAAAGGTTAAGATGTAACCCATTTGAATGTTTAGAACATCAATTATGCAGACATAAGTGCATGATATAAAGACATTAAGAACAAATGAGTAAACATAAATAAAAATATACAGCTTGTATTCATTTCAACATGTAGGTATATTACAAAATTACAAAAAGCGAAAAATATATACAACAAAACCCTGTTTTTACGTTTTTAAATGCAAAACAAAAAAAGGAAAACGTGGTATTGTTAATTGAATTACATATATAAATATTTTATATCAAATATGTAAATCACGCGTATTGGTTTTCTGCATATTTTATTTGTCAATCTAGCCCGTATTTATTTCGAATAAAATATTATAAATAAACCTTTATTGTCCGCAATTGCAAAAAAATAAAAAAAACAATATTAGACCTTTTTATACAAATTCAAACAGTTTGTGATATGAAGGATTTATATTAAAAAAGTTATTCGAGAACAATTAAAAATTGGGGTCCCAAATAGGCACGGCTAGGTTAAAATCGACGTCAACCTAGCCGTGCCGATGGGGTCTATTTGGCACCCCAAGTTTTTTCTCGTTATATTATTATAAATTACAATTGACCTTTATTGTCCGCATTTGCGGAAAAAATAAAAACAACAATATTCGTTTCTATTGGCAGGGGCACGTCGTTTTTTCTTGCTCGCATTCGGCAGCTTGTGCAAGTGAGTGGAATCGTACTAGTGACACGTGCGGCGAACTCTTTGAGACGGTGATTAAAAAATCCAAAATATCGATCAAATTATGAAGCATATTATGAATAACGATTTCTATACTAAGAATAATCCTTTTTTTAGCATTCTTAAATCAAGATATTGAAAAATTCATTAATATCTTGACTTGAAATACTTGGGGTCTATTTTGCATTGCAAATAGGGTTCGTTCGGGTGACGTTTATCGAAAAAAATATATATTATATTTTAACCTAATCTTTCGGCGCTTGTGTCCTTTGCACAATCTCGCCATATGCAAGGGCCATTCGTGAGCTTGTTGTAAATTTCCTGGTATCGAATTTTGTAGTTCCCTTTTGAATTTTCAGCTTCTTTCAGCGGATGGGTCTGCATTCAAGATAAATGATTCTAGATGTTAGTTTGTTAGAGCGAAATCGTGTTATGAGAGGGTTATCTGTATTATTTTTAGAAGAGGGTTTCTATGGAAGAATTCATAGTTGAAGAAAACTGATTTAGTAATTCTTTTTTTAAACTTGTTTTGTCCTCGTTTTTTGACATTATTCATTAACATTTTTTGAAATTTTCAAAGCATTGCTAATAACAACATGCTTCCAAAAACTATTGTTTTTTTTAACCGAGAAACGTGTACAATTTTTCAGTCAGTCCTTACACGATTTCAAGATTTAAGATTTTGCGGTTAGTTGACAATGCACCGAGATATCCGCCTAGTGATAATGAAAACATAAAATAATATTTCTTTCCCCGAATACAACCTCGATTATTTAACCAATGGATCAAAGCGTAATGCATACATTTAAAAAGTATTACCTATGAAATACATTTAGGCAGAAAGTTAGAGCTGTTGATAGACAGAACGGAAAATCGTTAACCCAACTTTGGAAAAAGTACAACATTTATAAGGATTGCAATATCTACCAGTAAGGTATGGAATAAGCTCACCTACCGATTGTTTGAGGAGAGTATTACACCAACTGAAGAAATTTACGTAGTTATTCAAGATCTTGTTGAAATGACCAAAGAACTAAATTCAAATCTAGGAGAAGAGGATTTCGTTAGTTTGATTGACAAGTCATTCAGCGGAAATTAGCAACGATGTACCGATGAAACTTGAGGACGGTCGAAAAAAAGATTTTTTTTTAGAAGAAGAGGAATTAATTGATTAAACTAAGCAAGCTCTCGAAGCTCAATACCCTTATTCTGAACGATCTGTGAAAGTTACAAAAGCAGTGAATAATGATATTGCATGTTACACTTTAATTTATGTAGAAAAGAAAAAGATCTAAACCACAATTAACACTGGACCGATACTTGAAGTAGTTCGACCATAAATATAAGTACAGTGGAACCCCCAATTACACTATTCCGAATTACGCGCTGAGTTGAAATATTCGCCGC
>JAGXCT010034009.1:0-18741 GCA_022495035.1 Philopotamus ludificatus
TTGGCCTGGATAGCGGCCTGGCTTCTCATAGCTCCGTAGAATCTACGAAACCACGCTCCATCGTCAACCGCCATCGCTACCACGTCCAATATCGACACCCGACAACACTCGACTCCTCGACCTAGCAGGACTTAATTGTCCATAGGACCAGGTAACGATACTATTGTGTAGAAATAAATCTGTGGCTCATAAACTGAGTTTTATAGTCAAGAGGCTTGAAGGTATAACCATGAGCTGTACATGCACAATGCTAACAAGAAGGCTTCGATTAGGGGTGAGCAACCTTTTTTTACAACGGGCTAGCTACAAATTTAAAAATGTAAACTTAGTATAATACAAACACTGAATGATGAGCTCAAATTATCTCTTTATTAACAAAATAAACTTAGTATAAAAATATAAAAATAAAACAATCATTAATAGAAATACTATTAAAAAAGCGGCGAAAGATATGTAATGAAACCCTATTTTTACGTGTCCGTATTTTACACTTTCCCGCTATTTGCGTTCAATTTTTGCACTCCCGTTTTGTTTTAGTATATTTAGCCTTTACGTTTTTTTATTTCCCGCAATTTACGTTTACAATTTTTAAACATATTTAAATAAATTCGCGACGTTTATAAATGTTACATATGAATATTGGGTCTCGATTAAATAATCGAAGGATTTACTGCATCAAATTGCTGGATAGATCGTTTCAAGAAGAGGCACTCCGTGGTGTTTAGATCAGTTTGCGGGGAATCTGTTGATTTTGACATCGCTGAAGATTGGAAGCAGACGGGCGTTTTTACTGTAATAGCAGACTATTCAAGAGATATTTTTAATACCTCGAAGATATTCGTCTTTAATGGTAAAACTTGCCATGGAGGAAAATTAAGTAAAAACAGGCTACCTGTTTTTTTGATTACAAATTCAGATGCCAGTGAGTTTTCCCCGTTGGTAATTAGAAAAGCACAAAACGTCGGTGCTTAAAAAATGTCAATGAAGTAGGCTATGAGGCTTATTGAGGGCCTTATCAGAGATTATTATACAGAGCTGTAAAAAGCACAAAAATACGCACCAAATTAATTTGCGTAATTATCTAAATAAAAAATAATTTTCAATTTTTGTTTTCTAACCCGGAAAAATGAAAATTCTTTAATGATATTGCTGCCTTCATCCAAGCATTCTTGTAAAGTTTTTTTAAGAAATTAATTTTATTCCTTTTCCTTTGTTTTAAAGCAACATTTTCTTTTACCTTATATTTTAAAGACCCAATCATTATCAGTACAAGGAAATATTAAAAATGTCTGATTACTTCAAAGAATAATTCATCCTGGTTTCTATTGTAAGAAAATCAGTAACTTAACTTTGTATTTTATTCTTAATCATTTCTTTATGAATTTCTTCAAGTTGCATATTTACATATACATACATACATATAAATGTTTTATGTTTCGTCGAATTCTTTAAGCGTGTTTTATTAAATTTTCTTGCTATATCGATATCTTCGTTAATATTCAAAGACGTAATGCCGATTATAATTGACTAAAAGATTTGTATTAAGTCAATAACTGTATAATTTGTAATTCAATATCAATCTTATTGAGACTCTTTATATAGCATGTAGAATTATTTTATTCTCTTTTTTAAACTAAGGTTAAATAATACATTATTTTCTACAATGCAAATCAGGTTTTTTTATCCTCACAATCGACAGTTTATAAAACCTTCTATTTGAGGTGTTAAAAAATCTTTTTATTATTCTAATTTTATTCCATCTGCATTTCATTCGTTTGAAAGCAGTCCTACATAAACGTTGGGATAAAATATTTTATATACGGATTTTCTTCACATTTGAAGGGTTATTCATTTATTTTTTTAATCTTTGATCGTTTGATCGATTACCATTTTTTTGTAGACCGTTATAAATTAATTTCAGTCTCAAAGTTTCACCACGTCTAGTTTATTGAGCGATTGCAGCATGTTTTCATGATAACAGTATTATCGTTTAAGTAGCAGTCTATCAAAAAAAATATTTTTCGTTCTTTTCATGATGGCAGATGTATTCTTTGTCTAACCTGAACAGCGAGACCGACAGTTCAACGAACTGACGCTGCAGAAGTTTTACCGGAGACGGGATTCGTCGAGGATTAAGTGATTGTAATTGAATTTCACACTCCAATCCTAAGTCTAATACTTTGAGAGCTCTATAAAAAAAATAAAAAACCGAACGGAATTACTCCGCGGATATATTCGCAGACTGGTAGTTTTAATTTAATTGAAACCTACTCGGAATATTGAACGAAAATTTCAGTATGTTTAAAATGAATTTAAAGTTTGTTGTCATAAACATTAGTGGGTAGTTGTCTTCTACACTAAAATTACCCTTGTTTAATAAATTCTTCAACCACTTTTGACAGCTTTGAATAGATTATACTCACAATCTCTCTCTCTCTCTCGTTTTCCCCCTCCCTTGCCTAAAACTTTATAAATACTTTATACTTCGGTTGGCATATTTATGATATAATATTGTAATTTATTAAAACTTTTTTTACTCCTTTTTTCCAGCTAGTTAGTATTTTAAAATATTCATATGGCAATACACGTTCAAAATTCATTATGCAATATAAGTTTCCACGTATGTACGTACATATAAAATTTTGGTCTTTTCACTGGGGACAGGTATGCCAGTAAAAGCAGAAAATTTTCTGTTTTATAATTTAAGTGTTGCTGAGCGGCCGGCTCTACAAAAAAAATATTAGCTAAAAGCAAATTTTTAATTTACGTTGATAGAAAAAAATAATTGAAATTAAAATTTGAATAAAGTTGGAAAAATAAATTTAGCACTGGCATGCTGGCATAATTTGCATTTATGAGATGTTTTACAATCGCCAGAGAGAGAAATATTTTAAAGTTATGCATTACTGCCCCACTGCATTTTTATTTATGGATTAATGAAAACCATGCATACAAATTGAATAAATAAATAATAATTCATATATGATTCTTCTGAAAGATTTTATTTATTGAGCTGATTACGGATTATTCAGTCTATTTTTTTTATTTTAACATGTGACATATTATTATAAACCTAAGTTATAAATTAGATTTTATTTAAATATTAGTGTTTAATTATCGTTTATTTGGAAAAATCTTCGATAGTGCTCGCGAAACGCACAAGATGGTGATTTTCATTTAATTTTGATAAATTATATTATGTATTAAGCAAATTATTAATATTTGTAGTTTAAAGCTGCTCTCGCCAACCTATGGCACGCGTACCTATTGGGTGGTATGGGAAAGATTTTCTCCGTAGGCTGAAAATAACATTTTAATCGTTTATAAACGATTATATTCATATTTAAGCTTGAGAAAATATTTTTCAAAAATTATAAAAAATAACTGAAAATTATATACAGTCAATCGCGTCCCTTGCTATAGCGCAAGGTGTGCGGCAGTCCCTTCTATAGTGCTTCTTTCTTGATGGACTTCTACAAACCGTTAAACTTTCAAGGTCTAATTACATATATACCCTTTTATAGCTCTTTTTCTGAATCGCTGTTTTCTTGAAAATGCTCTGTCAATATATATTTACGAAATATGTATATATTTGACCTTGAAAATATTAGCATTTTGTAGAAAACAGTGATTTATAGGAAGCGTTATAGGAGGGCAGCCTATATTGTAGTCTATATCTCGGCGCTCTAGAAGGGTTGACTGTATTTTGTCCATGTTTGGATTTAGAATTAATTAAATATATACATACATACATATTACGTTGTTTGGAGAGTAATCCATTATTTTTTTATCTTAGCAAAAAGTTTTTTTTAATTTAGCTATGCCGATGGGGTTAGTCGATTTGGAACTCCAAAGTCTCCTGGAAGTTTTTTTATTTTTCTCTTAGTACTTGCAGAATTATTGGTTTCATACTGAGGGAAGGTACCCAAGAAATTCTAACATTGGTAAACCTTTAACGATACGTATTTAAGACGAGGTTTTCGAGGAGGATGTGGTATATTTAGAACTTAAAGTTTTTTTTTATTTTTCTCGAATAATTCTTTTAATATAAATCCTACACATCACAAACTTTTTGTATTTGTATAAAAATGTCCAAAGAAAAAATATTATAAATAATCAATGACCTTCATTGTCCGCAATTGCGAAATAAAATATAGGGCGCGATTTTTTTTCTCGCTCGCATCCGAAAACTTGAAAAATTAGCGTGATATAAATGGAAACACTATAGGAGGAAATGCCGCACACACCGTTCTATAGCAGGAAGCGCTATAGGAGGGTTAACTGTAAATACTCGATGAAGCTAAACGCTATGCCGAAAATTTCATTCTAAAAGGGCTCGAAAGTTTGAAAAAACGCTTGTACAAATGTATCTGATGTAAACTACTGTGAAGCGTTTCTAACCAAGCCGTGCTGATGGGGTCTATTAGGGAGACTAAGTTATTGGTTTTCTCGAATAGCTCTTTTAATATAAATCCTACACGTTTGCATTTGTTTAAAAATGTGTAAAGAATAAAATTTATAAATAATCATTGAACTTTATTATCCGCAATTGTGAAAAAAAATAAAAACAATATTTTCTTCGGTTGCCACGGACGTGATGTTTTTTCTCGCTAGGATCCGGTACGATGTGCCAAGTGCGAGTGAAACGTACTAGCGAAGCGAGAGCATTAGTTGGCTACGTAATCCTGGTGCAGGTTGAGTGTAAATGAAACCGTACTAGTGCCACGTGCGGAGAGAACTGTGAGACGGCGGCGCGTCCTTAGTCTGCGGCGCGACATCGCCGAGTTCGCACGTCACTTACGCGTCATATTGATTAGTAAAAAATACAAAATATCGACTAAATTATGAAGCATATCATGAAAAAGTATTTTTATTCTTATAACAATCCATTTAAAAAAAAATGTCAAGATATTGATAGAGAGTTGATCAATATCTTGACTTGGGATCTATTTTCTAATATACATTGACCCCCTTCGGACAACTCGGTTGTTTTCGAGCCGCCGTGATGGATCGGTTAAATTTATTTTTATATACTTGTTAATCTAATATCACTGATAATTTTTTAATTCGTTTTTTGAAAAAACATGGTGGCTATGACTCAAAATTAGTTTCAAAATAATTTTTACATTTAACTCGAACGTTTAAAGATCCCCAAAATTTTTATCAAAACCTCTGCTTAGAGATGCAAATAATTTGATATATAATGAAACGGCTAAATAATTTTTAAATTTCATTTAAATGCATATAGGTTGTCGACCGCTGTATTTAAAATATAACCTATTATACTTGCATGTACACGTAGAATATATTTTAAATATCTCCATATTGCCATGTCAGCTGATAATTTCAAATCAAAATAATAAAATTTTAATTGAAAAGCCGTCGTAAAGGATGAGGATTCGCTTTTACGACGATATGCCGGGAGTGCCATCGTCAATTTTAACATAACACGAGTGGCAAATACATAAAGTGAGAATTTTAAAATGGGAATTTCAACAATAGTCAGAGTCCAGAGAGGTTATGGCTTATAAAAGTTTACGGTCTGCAGTTTGTGAGCTGGCCGGATAAGGGGTCGCTGTAAAAATCGTAAAGGCAAAAATATAAAAGCTCTCCTCGGCCAGGATACGCTTTTCGGACAATCGGTCCCGGTTACGCCGCTTAGCAATGTAGATCCAATGGACTCCGGCCCGACACGATATGGTTATGACGCTTCATTTGCATCCATAATACGGCCACTCTGCCGATAATCTATCAGTTTATCGCATGTAATCTTGTTAGTGCCAAGTTTTTAAGGCCAATTATTTCGGCGTCCGCCGTGTAAAATTTAAGGTGCGACGACGGCGTCTGTAGTTTGGCCGGCTAGATAAAATAAAATGGTTTTCATATGTAACATAAAATGGCTGCAATGTGTATATGTGATATTATATTCGGGATGGGGTAATATTGTGATGCTGCTGGTCGACAGATTTACATGTTTATTAACATATAAATATGTTTTTCACATATTTTCATACCGTGGTCGATGCTTTCTATGTTTTTTTTTTATTAAATCTCTT
This sequence comes from Philopotamus ludificatus, assembly GCA_022495035.1. NCBI lineage: Eukaryota > Metazoa > Arthropoda > Insecta > Trichoptera > Philopotamidae > Philopotamus > Philopotamus ludificatus. The sequence goes on from JAGXCT010034009.1 coordinate 6,057, forward strand.
TATATTCATCAATAAATATTTACCTTGCACTCTAATCCATATCAGACACATCATACAATTGTGGCAGCACTTTTTACTATTTTTAAAGCAATCCTGGAATGCTATTTTTGATATGGCGTTTAGCTTCTTAAGCGATTCTGATTTTGGAACGTTGGAAAGACGACATTCTTCATGTTATTTTTAAGCAATCCACTAGTCTTTGTCTTTTCTCCATAAATGTGTATATTTTTAATCGAACTGGATCAATTCTGAACATCCCAACCTTTCCTAGTTGCAAATGTTGCGGAGCCACGACAAATTCTTTCTTCTCAAACTCTGTTAACCTTCCACCGTTCCTTTCATGATAGTCAGCAGAAGATGATATTTGGGCTTACGAGGTATTGGTTTCCGATTCCTTGTTCTTTGCGAGCTGTAACAACTCTGGGACTCCCAAACCATGCATAACTATCGCTTGTTTTCAATATTCCCTTCCATAATGGTCTCCAGAAGGTAATACTTTAGTGACAATGTTTCAAAGCTCCTGCTCCTTGTGACGAAGGTGAGGTACAGTTTCGTCATTGACATGTTTCGTTGATAAAATCTTCGACGATTCTTCTTCAGGTGCCTTGTCCGTTTTCAAAAGTAGGCAATTTACTCTTTAATTTTGGCGAGCTGGAATAATTCTGTACCTCCCAATCTAATCCAGTTACGAATGTTATGGATCTAAGACAGATTTCTTGTTCTAAACCATTGTTTATCTTTCACTTTTCGTGTCTGGTATTTAAAAATTAGAGATATTAAACCAAGAACATGACTGCAAAGAACCAAAGCCTGTGTTATCTTATCAACAATCTATCTAGCTCAGGAACAGATAGTCGCTTATTTGAACCGCGTTTTCGGTTTATACGCTTATCTTCGTTCATCATTTAACTGAGGTTATAGCATCAGTTACTTACTCATCTTTTCTTAGAAAAAAGTTGAAAATTTCTTGCCACGAAGGAGTATTAAAATGATTTTCCTTTTGAATATACTATTATATTAAGTGTTAATTGATGATTTTTATTCTTTAATCCTCAAGAAAAAATCATCACCTCGATGCACTTTCTATTTGTCACACCCTTTCTTAATTTATGTCTTGATTATTTTCAGACGTAATTGATCTACTGGTCTTTGCCTTTTCTTCATAAATTTGTATATTTTTAGCGAGCTGGAATAATTCTGGAGCTCCCAACCCGGGCCAGATGTGAATGTTGCAGAGGCATGTGATTTAGTCTTTCACAATTAGCATTTACCTTTAATTTTTTCCTCCATGATTATCTGCGAAGGAGATATTGGTGCTCGAATAATTAGTTAATTATAATTTTACGGTGTCTAAAAGCTCTTGCTCCGTTAATCGATCCGTCACGATGATTCGAAAACAACCGAGTCGTCCGAAGGGGGTCTATTTATAATGGTGAATAGACTCCAAGCATTTCAAGTCAAGATATTGGATGAAATCTTTATCAATAGCTTAACTTTTTCAAAAAAATGGATTATTCTATGAATGAAAATAGTTATTCATGAAGTGTTTCATATTTTGATTTTTTCTACTAATCAATATGACGCGTAAATGACACGCACACTCGGGGTTATCTCGCCGCATACTTAAGATACGCCACCGACTCACGACCGCCTAGTTCTCATGGCACGTGGAACATCGGAGCCGTGGCAACAGAAGCGAATATTGTATTTTGTTTGCAATTACGGACAATAAAGGTCAATGATTATTTATAATATTTATTATTTGCACTTTTTTAAATAAATATAGAATGATTATGATATGTAGGATTTATATTAAAAGAGTTATTTAAGGAAAAACTTGGAGTCCCAAATATACCTCATCGGTACGGCTAGGATAAAGAAGTTGAAGTACGGTCGGATTCTTGACGTTTTTTTTCTTATAACCTAAGTTTTTTAAAACCTCGTTTTAAACACGCATTATTCATAAGGTTCAGCAATGTTAGAAGTTCTTGGGTACCTTCCCCCAGTATGAAACCAATAATTCGATAAATACCTATCTGGTTACATGGTTTAGATATTTTAGGGACAAGTATACCAATACAAAATATATAAATTAAACGTGCCTGCATATTTTTCCTATACATTCAACGTTATTTATTAAAATGCAGTTTGACTGTACTAAACTTCTTATTTGTTACACATACATTTTATTTAACGTAATGCGCATCGATATATTGGAATCAGCTAACCACATGTCCTAATCGCAGAGACGTGCAGTATATTCCCTGCTAAGCCATGCTGTGGCAGATTTATACGGTACCACCGTGCGCATCGGAGATCGGATGGCTCGAATTGTTACATAAAAAATATATTTTATTTTAAGTTACCGGATAGGGACGCTTTCTTATAAAAAGTATTTAAAATATCCAAGTTTTTATATAAACACAGGAGAGTATGTGGTGCATTAGCCACCAAAGTTGCTGTTGAGAAAGTCTCTGAATGTTGTCGTTGAGCTATAGCGGCCATTTGCATACATACATACAACATTAGGTTTTAAAATAATGGCGTTGTAAATCTGAAACTTTTACATTTCTTAATAGCCGTTTAGATCTTAACGTTTCTTAGAGTATTTTTTTGGAATTAAATAATCAGAATATATTTTTTTAATTATAAATAATTAGAATATCGCATGGATACGTAATAACATGGTGAATATATCGCGGTACGTTATGTGGCATGTGCTTAAAGGTAATTGATTAGGTACAAAAGTCCTGAAAGCGTTAGTACTGCCGTCTGAAGCGAAGAAAAATTGTGTATTTACTAGTAAAGCGAGAATTACAAAAGTAATTGAATTTGGCAATTTGAAACAATACGGGCCTCCTTCTCTGCGTATTTATGGCCCACTTATTGTATTTTTCATTTCGGTGGCTCCGCCATTTAAATATCCGGCCCTACATTAAGGGCAAAGCGTGTCTGCGGATTAGCTGAAGCGTGGGGGTGGCATTCAGCAGCAGTTTTACCTCTCGTTGTTGCCGCGTTTCAATTACGCGGACAAAGGCGGATTATCTTCTGGCCGAATAAAAGAGTGGTTAATCTCAGTGGTGGCCCATGGAGCGCTGTAGGGTGACTACATGTGCATTCGAAGAAGGAGAGTCTAGAATCAGATAACGCTGCGAAACTTGTTAGATTAATTCTCTCCGTGTTGGTGGAAATGGTGGTTCAGATAATCATTACTTTAAATGTGTACAATACTTGGGATTTGCTTTAGAATTATATTTGTATTATTTATTAATAATTTTATTACATATATTGTTTTCAAATCATTAGTGATCATGAGCTTTAGGTCGAATTAATTAATAAATGCTCGCCCTATTTTGAAATGTAGTACTAGGAATAATTGAGTTTTCCGTTCATCCTTTCTCACATCACCTTTTGGGTTTTAGTCTGATTTTTTTTAACAATACTTACTAACATTACAATAGATTTTCTCTAGATGCAGAATCCTGAATTTTCGGTTTCTACAAAATATTCGTGATTTCGAAGAAAAAAAAAATCAGAAAGATTGTAAATAAATTTATTTCTGTAGTCGTTTTTATGTAAATGGATGAAAAATATTATTCTGAAATATGAAGGACTTTTCAGTGCATAGATAAAAAAATTGTACAATAATATTATCGAATTACTTAATTATTTTTACATAGTTGTCATTCATCCAAATTTCTATTGTTGTTTATAGTTAACGTATAATATTCACTAGTATCATGTATAATATAAGACTAAGTTGTTCTTGTTGGCGGACTTTCAATGAAACCTTTATGGAAATGTTTCGTAATTAGATAACCCAATTGAGCTGCAAATACCTTTGCAGAATATTTCTATGTATTCATTTTAAGTACTTCTTTATACTTAAAAAAAATACGACAATTACTCTTTTAAACTCAAACATAGGTTAATAATTTAATAATATATTTTTTATATGCCTTTGCATTATACATGATTATATAAATATCTAAAGCATTGTTTAAATTTAAATCACAGTAATGCATAATTTATTTATTTGACTATGATGGATGGATTTCATAACTGAAAGATTTGAAGGGGAATGAATTTTTTCATACTTATTACCCCCCCCTCCCAGTGTCAAATCACGTCACTGGTTAATTTTCAATATTATTTTAGTTGGTTTTAATTTTATATTATTTGTTTAAAACTATTTATTTAATGGCATTAAATTTATTAATTCCAACGCCCCAAACTACCAACATAAATATTTACATAAAATATTCGAATGTACTCTGTCACTTCCACTTATATACCTCCTGCCAATGTCATCAGACATAGTCGGACACTTATCCGACTAATAACAAAGCTCAGACCATCTTACCTACAAGCCCTGGTTAATGTCATATTTTCTGAAATAAAAAATAGTGAGACATCTATATTTTTGAACAATTTAAATAGACAGAAAAATATATTTTTATTAATACTTTGCGAGAAACGGAAGAAAGGATCGAAATAAACGGTTTTATTCCCAATACGGTATGCTTATGAAGCTGTTCTCTTAACAGATAGTCATTCATTGAATTACAGGACAAGTGTTTGTAAAAAATATAGGTGACTTTATGAGCCGCCAGGTTTTACATCAAACCTAGCCTGGGGGCCGCATGGTTTCATGTGATGATAATCCAGCTAACATGCACGTGTATCCATCTGTGGTCAAATAGTAGAATTACATCATCGTCATTCATCATCATTGTGCATCGTCATCAGAAAAAAAATGCCAAGTGGGGGTATGGCTCTCACGCCAAAAGGCGTGAACGGCTCATAACGCTCGGCTACAAAATCACGCCATAAGGCGTGATCGGCTCATAAAGTGTTAATATGCTTATGTGTTTAAGACATATTTCTAGTATTTATTTTATTTAAGCTGCCTGAAATCTGTCCGTGTTAAATTATTTTTAGTGTTTTGGATAGCATACCGGTTCTTTTTTTTAGGGTAATAAAAATTCAGGACCGCTGAAACTGATTATTGATCAATTTATTATATTAGGTATAGCGAAAAAAAAGACCGTTTTTTTAGTACAAAGGAAAAATTTATTTACAAAAAATGATTTATTTGTTTAAATAATTTCCATTATTATTTATAATGTCTCTCCACAATTTCGGCAACTTTTCGATGCCTCTTATATAAAAATCTGGCTCCTTTGATTTAAAAAAGGCATCTAAGTGACTTGGTTTTCTGTACTAAAATTTTTGTTGCGAAGCGAATGCTCCATACTTCAAAATAAGTGATAACCTGATGGAGCAATATCAGGAGAGTAAGCAGGATGAGGCAATAGTTTCAAGTTTAGCATTCAAGGTTTCATCGATCCAAGGCCGACTGCGATAGATCATGCGGCACCCAAACTCCTTGTCTATGTTTCTTTCCCAACAGTTTGGGGTTGTATTTTACAGTTGACCAGGGACAGCTGATGTCTTGAGACGCTTATTTAATTGTTTTTTAAAAATCGGATGCCACTAGTGATTTCTGCACTTGATCATTGGTTTTTTGCGGCCTTCCCGATTTCCGTTAATTTTCTAGATTTGTGTCCTCATTTTTAAATTGTTTAAAGCACTGTCGACACTTCCGAGTCGTCAAAATATCACGATAAGTTTCGTAAATGCTTTCGGTGGCTTCTTTGCTTTTCAATCAAATAAAAACAATAACACACACCCGTAACTGCATCTCTTGGATCTCTGGCCATGACATTTTTTTCTATGGGTGAAAATGAAAACAAAATGTATTGAAGTCGGGAAGGGATAAAAGGAGCTTTGAATAATACTAATTTTGACGTACTTACTCGCCGGGAACCAAGCGCAAACTGATCTTAAAGAGCGCCATAAAGAAAATGGTCATTTCTTTCCGCTATACCTCATATATTTTCAATTTAAAGTTGCAGTTTTCAATCACGCTAAGCTTCCATCGCAACTTTCAGTAAAGTTAAAATGCAGCACTAGCGATGGCTTGATTTACTTTGAAGAGCTGTCCTCGTCGTTACATGGTCACCGCATTACAATGAGTCTAATCCCAACGCGCTCGTTACCCACTGTTCGCCATTATAGCCGAGACGTGTTTGTTGCCAGTGTTGCCAACTGTCCAACTCGACTTCAACTTTTAACGTATGCACGTTCTGCTCTAAAACTTTAATCCGGAGGCCGCGTTAACTATTCGGTTGTTATATTGCCAAAGTGTGCGGTGAATGGGTTTAAATCGACAACGAATCCACTTCGCAACTGTTATTTTGTTAATTCACATTGCATTTTGCACTGTCTTTTGGTCTCCGAAGTGTCGTTTGTGGTTTACATGTAGTCGTTTGAGGCATTTACAGTGTTTGGAACGCAAACGACAAATTTATATTATCCGCTTTGATTCATTTTTAGTCGCCCGAATATATTTATATTCGCGTATTACGAAATTATTCGGATTTCTGATAGTGTCGAAATAAACCAAAGTTTATCTCGCGGCTCGTTGAATTAATATTATTATATTCTGAGAACGTGGATAAAGTTTTAAAGTTTATCGTACTATAATGTAGCCTGTATTGCATTACACAGACTTCCTTCATTATCGCTTGAAATATTATATGTGTGAAAATAATTGCTACGTTTTTGCACGTCGTGCATAATAATTATACTAGAATTAATGACATACTTTGAGCAATGAAAAATATATATTTGCGATTTTTTTTTCGTTTGAGATCTTGAAGGGTACACTAGGCGCTTATTTATCATGCTTTGATATTCGAGATGGAATTAATCTGGATCGCGTATCACAAAGATAGCAAAATATCCGATTCGTTGTAAAATTACTAATATTTTAAATATAATTTTTATATATATACATATAATGAAAATTGTTAATCCAATGATCTGATAAATCAATGAATAATGCTTTTTTTATTTTTATTAATAAATGCGTTTATTTTATGTTAGAATTATATTACTGCCATATAATATGTCTGTTATACGAGATCTCGAATGTGTTCTTCGAGCAGTATTATTTTAATGGCGTTCTTTATCTTCACTTTAAAGTATACTCAAATCTCCTTTTATGGGATTAATACGTTTTATGAAAAACTGAATATAAATAAAAATACTCAATTTACTAGTACAGCATTGAGTTGAAATATATCGATAGTTTTCCAAAATAGCTCTTATAATATTATATATTCCTTGATGTAGCTGAACGTTATCCTGATGGAAGTATACCTGTCGATCCTAGCCTATATTCAAGCTTATAGCCTATGTGTGGATCCTATATTGCGGAATTTTCGAATAACTCTTTTAATATATATCCTAAATGTTACAATTTTTTTTGTAGTCTCAAGAATAAATATTATAAATAACTATTTTCGTTTACTGTCTGAAATTGCGAAAAAAATGAATAAAAAAAACAGTATTCGTAGTTGATGCCACGTGCGGATGTTTCTCTCGCTTGCATTTGGCACTATGTGCCGAGTGCGAGTGTCACGTGCTGCAGAGCTCAATTTGCGGCGAGACATCGCCGACAGCGTCATCATTTACGCATCATATTGATTAGTTAGTGCATCATAAATAACTATTTTTATGCTTAGAATAATTCATTTAATATACAAAATAATATATATTAAGTATTCATCAATATATTGACTTGAAATGCTTGGGGTCTCTGAGAGACCCCTAATGGACGACCCTGTTTTTTTCGAGCCGTCGTGACGGATGGATTAAGCTGCCCATGTTGCTCGCATATGACTCTGTTATTGTTTGGTTTGGGCTTAAAAGTTTAAATTACACTAAACCTTTCGTATTATACTAAACAGATAACAATACTTTGCGTAGGTGAAAACCTTCTTTCGCTTGGGGGTGCTGGTGTTCCTCCATTCTCTACCCAATGTCATTGTCGCTTGGCATTTTCATAGAGAACTAATTAATTGTCACCAGTTACTATTCGGTCCCAAAATATCAAGTGCAAAGAATATTATGGATATACCCTCTGTCTCGCGATTAGTTTTGAAAAGTATACGAGGAACTCAGTGACCCAACTTGCTGACTTTCCAATAGCACGAAGATGTTATAAATGGTTAAATGGCAAAATTCAAGCTCCTCTGTTAGTTCTTAGATAGTTACGATGAAATTCTGCATCACTAGGATTTATAGGACGTTTACGTCAAATTTTACATATTTTCTAGGAAGAGGCTCGGCTTTTAGGCTGTATTTCTGACTCAGAGTTTTACGAACTACCGTTGTTTATAAAAAAGTGAAACAACAACGTTTGTAATTTGCATGATGTTACTTTCTCGTCACAAAAATGATTAATGTTTGAACTGAATCGTAGCTTGTGATGAGAAATAAATCAATTAAAAAAGTGTTTGGAAAAGGGCAAACCTTTATTCATCAAATAAGTTGATGGTGAGAATTTGGTGGTCTGGAGGAGGTGTGAAGCTTTATTTATTTATTTATTTTTGAAAAAAATGCGTGATTGGCATTATAGAATAACCCAGGTCGCCAATCACGCACAAAAACATAGTAGTATAGTAAAAAAAGAATACATAATTTAAAATATAAAATAAAGAGAAGAAATACATAAAAGTATACATGGAAAATAAGAACAAAAATAAAGAAAATAATGTAATGTGTGATGTAAAAAAAACCGTCATTAGTTGGTCCGTTATATGAAATTATAAAATATCATACGAAAGATCAACAAAATGGTGATATTTGACATCATATAAATCTACATATTCGGCCAAGTGGTAAGCAGAGTAATAGCTCTGGTTACCGGAGAGTCTTTGAGAGCACCTGTCCTCGCATTTGCGGAAGAAAAAGCACACGCGAACGAGCTCGATGGTAGTGAGGCTTGAAGAAGTGCTTTGCCAAGTAAATCGACCTTCTATTTTCGAGGAATACATACCCCAGGCAGCCCTGTACCCATGCACTGGGGTATATACACTTGGGTAGAATCCAAACTCCCTCATGTGGAGATACCTTTTTAATTTCTTCTGTATTTTCTCTAATCTGAGGGAATTCGAGGCGTCATAAGGCGCCCATAAAATGGAACCTGATTTAAGCAAGCTCCGAATCAATGCATCGTATAGCACTTGTATGTGATGAGAATTTCTCAAGACGAAGCCCAATGATGATTTCATGAAACCTAGTATATTACAAGCTGGAGCAAATAACTAAAACTAACTAAACAGTGGGCCTTATAACCCTGGGGCGGGTCTTTGCCACCTGGAGGACACCTCCGTCTCAGTCATGATGTCATGACTGTAGACATACGTTCTCCAGGTTATCTAGGCTCTTCGAATACGGGTCAGGTCGCCAGCCAAAGCCCAGGAATCGAGCTGTCACGCGCGGATTGTAACAATACAAATTAGACGAGGTTATGGCCAATTCTGCATGAATCACGGTCTGATCGGGTGCTACGGCAATCTCCTGTAGCATTACTAATGTCACCGAATTGGCCTGGATAGCGGCCTGGCTCCTCAAAGCTCCGTAAGAATCTACGAAACTACGATTGTGCCCAACCGCCATCGCCACCACGTCTAATACCTGCACGCGACAACACTCGACTCAAATCGACAAATGATGCTTAAAATTTCAGAAAAAATAGCTTAGATTGGTCAATCGATCAACTCTTATGCACGGCAACGCTAGACTTATAATATCATAAGTGTCATTGGCAAAACCACTTGGAGTTGGAAGTTTTCCATTATCTAATTGACTAATACTTCTTCTGGAATTTAAACAAATTCTTCAATTACATTTCATTGAATATCGATTACCAGTGCTTTTCACTGCCGGACTGATCAAACTACTGCGGAATTAGTAAGATTATTGACAATATGGGTGCATACTTTGATGAATAAAACTATTCAATGTATTTATAAAACATTAACAAATTTTGTTGCTTTTTCTACAAATTTCATGCGTAATGACTTATTAATATCAAGTGTTAATCGTTGTTAACAATCGATATTTAATTTGCAATAAAAAGTCCTCAGTGTATACGTTTTAATGCTAATCGATTGTGTTTCTCATTTAGTAATCGGTGGTACAAATGTTTTTATCAGTGACCGTAGTGTTAATACGTGCATGCCGTTCTCAGCTTTTATTACATTGTGGTGGGGGTAAAACAACACAGGCATGCGAATGAACACGTACATACATGCGAAGCTCTCAATATACTAAAAATTATGATGTGTTATAAACGGACACCATTTCCAACTCATTGTTTAGTGTTTGGCGTACTAATTTTAGTTAACCCCCGCCGAAACAATGGTAATAAAATTCGGTCATGATTTATGACACGGTGCGTAATAATAACAGTTGTGAAAGTTTTCGCGAGCAAATAACAACCGTTTCGGGTAACCCGATAATGCCTAGTCATTATATTCGTGTGTGGGTGGGGGTAAAAACGGGGTGGAACGGGTATTGGAAATGGAAATGCGAGTTATCAACGCGTGGCTAATGTGCGCTAGTTATCGCGCTAACCCAACTATTTAGGAGCTTTTGATTGAATTGTTGCGATTGGTTTCGATTAATTATTTTTGTGGCTCGACCGAAATTATTAAAGCTAATAAAAATATTCGTTATATCCCGTTTATAATCGGCGTAATTATAGTAAAATACATTTTATGCAAGTTGTGATAGTTACGGGTGGGAAATTGTTCTCATAAATTAAACTTATCACGTGACGTTTTATAATGAAGGTAAGCCCGGCTCTTTGTACTTTTTAATTTTGTATTTAAAAAAAAAAATAACGAATGCTGCAATGAATTATCGCGTGCCGAGGACCGCGAAATATTTTATACGTTGCATAACTATAAACTCTGTTATTTATATGTAGCTGTCGGCCATCGTTTGTGTAACGTTGATAATTGTCGGTAATGAGGGCGCGGAAGTCCCGGATTTTATCGGGAAGGTCCAGAACTTTGTTCAAATTTGCCAGAAGCACTAACGACGGCGAAACAAACCAGCGTTGAATATTAATCGAGACATTTTCAGCACTTAATGGCCGAAACACAGTAACGATCTCTTCATTAGACTCCATATTTATGACTCTTACCCGACGACTTGCGCGGAATATACCTGCTCTTTGACGGTGACTCGTCGCTGCGGTGGCCGTTAATAAGGGAAAAGAAAAAATCTGGAAAATTTTAATTATGGCATTCAAACGTTTCCTTTTCTCCCCTTTAAGTTTTTCAAGTGTTATTTGTGAGTGTTACTACTTATTTTTAAAATAATTGGGGTTTACGATAAATTTATATTAGGAGTATTAAAAAGAATGGTTAAAATTTTCGGGTATTAGTTGTGCTTCGATCGTCGCACTTTTAGGTCGTGTTTTGTGTTATTTTGGGGCCTATACTTAATTCATTGCATACGGGGGTCGTGGATTCCACAACAACAGTGTTTTTGTGTATGTCCGGGGCGCGCATATCGCACGCTAGCCGACACTACGCGTTTGATCGGCTGTAACTTTTTCAACGTTTTGTTTTTTCTAATATTTTTTCAGACCTTGAGGAGATTTTAAGTAAATACTGCAAAATGAATACCATTTAAAAACTGATTAATTTATTATACTGTTATAATCTTTTTTTTTCGTCAGGCGATACTGTGCGCATTGATCTGTTGTATATATTATAACGTTTTGTTTTTTCAAATATTTTCTTATCGGTAGGATACTTATTTTAAAGAATAAATTCGTACAGATATCATATCATAATTGTTCTATTTTATTTATGACGTTCTTAAAATTTCACACACGCCTTCTGTATTCAAAATTCAAAGTTACAAAGACTATATTCAAACCATGTTTAATAAAAAATTGAAAAAAGTTTGTTTAACCCTGCTGTAATATATATTTTTTTTTGTTTTTAGTGTCCAGTAAATGTTGAACATCAAGTTGTTCAATTTTCAGTTCAATATTTTGATTAATAAAAGAGATATGATTTTTTTCTGTAAAAAACGACTTTTTTTCAACGAATTTCGACGAATGCGCGCCCCGCCCTAGCGTTTGTTTGACCGCGATTCACCCCGTATGCAATGTGTTAACAGCAGTATAATGTGATTTATAAAATTAGAATTTAATAATATCAAATTTACAAGTGATCAGTATTTACCGAATGAATAGTTTACTCGATTTGATGCTTTATCATTTTTTAAAAATGGACTTGAACAATTGCTAATAAATATAATTAAAGCATACTGGTGGATTATTTGAAGGATCGCAAGTGTTTAAAATTGTTTTAGGAATTTTTATTTTAAAAATAACCCCAAAAGTGGAAAACCTAGTAAAATGGACTATGCCAAAATGAGAGACGAAATTGAATGTAATCTAACTTTATCTATTAAAGAAATTGGGATCAATCTTGAATACTCATGATCGAGTGTTTAAAAACATATAAAAAACTTGGCAAGGTGTGGAAGCAGGGGAAACGTATACCGCATGATCTAAGTGAAAAAACCAGTGGTTCTTAACCTTGTTGGAGGTACTGCACCCCATCAGTTTCATATGCGCGTTCACCGAACCCTTAATTGGAAAAAATATCATTTTTCATAATATCGTACAATAAGTCGGGTGTGTGTTTTGACCTCCACCGAACCCGGGAGACTGACTCACCGAACCCCTGCGGTTCGATCGAACCCAGGTTAAGAACCACTGATCTAAGCGATCGAATAAACGCAC
>JAGXCT010034010.1:0-27810 GCA_022495035.1 Philopotamus ludificatus
TTTTATATATTATATATATAAAATGTTCTATAAAAGGAATAGAAATAAAATCGAATTGAAAAAAGGGAAAAAAAGTTTGTTTAACTTTCAGCGGTCTTCAAAGGCATAGAAAAATATCCTTATTTTTAACGAAAAAAAATTCTTACCTCCCACGCTGATCGAATGTTATGAAAATAGACATTTTATCATAAAGAAATACGTATTTTTTTTAAATAAAAAAAATATTATTTTTATTCTCCAATATATCATCCTGACATTTCACATGTGCAAAAGCTTCATTTTCCATATTTTTTTGAATAACAAACAAGCCATCAATGGCAAAAAGCTCCAGTCGCGTATATAAACAGTGAAGGCGTCACATCTAATGGATTATGTCTCGAGATTATTTTTCCAATACACAGAATGATTCTGTAACATTTTTCGCAATATTATAAATTCTGAAATTCAATACCGCCACTGTTTCTATTGTATTCGAGATCGTGTATACAAATACAAGATTCCGATAAATTTTGTCTATGAGTATAATAAAACGAAATCCTTTTAATATCAGAATCCTTTATCGGATTAGGCTCCCCGGTGATGGGTGAAAACCTTTTTTGGAACAAAGAGGCCGAAAAGCTATAATGGTGTCATGTCTCCATTAATATCACACTCACTCAGTCTCCGAGCCTTGGGCGATTTACGAAAAATGTAAAACAGGATCGGGATAAGAATAAAGAAATTTGGGCTTAATTTTGCTGCAAAATTTAGCGATATATATTTATTTTAAATTTGAATATATCTCGGAAAATATTATGATTTTTATTAAATTTAATTAAAAACATCAAACACATACGTTTGCGGAGATGAAAATGAAATAAAGTTTTGAAAGTTATATTTTTTTTCCGACAGCAGAAAATGAGGTCTCTTTGTTTCGGACGCTTTGTTAAGTCTGTGAAATATTTATGGTCGTTGGCTTTGGGGAAATACATACTATATACATATCAAAGCTTTCTATTAAAATATTTTTTAAATACAGATGTACAAACAGAGAGATTCAGAGAATGGCGCCATTGCATCGTCACAGGTGATGTTTCAGGTTTTTTTATAAGCGAAATTATCTTGCATTTTTCATCTGGTCCATCAGTCTTTTTCGACTTTGCTCTCCTCATTTTTTAAATTTTCGCATTTAAAATGGCAGTTACTGTCGAAATTTCTTAACGGCTCTACATTTTAACTGTAGCAATATGGTCTGAGGACCCCAAGAGTTTCGATCTTTCTAAAAAAAATTGGAATTGAATTCAATATCTGGACTTGAAATGCTTGGGGTCTCTAATAGACCCCCTTCGAACGACGTTGGATTAAATTACTTTTAATAATATCTTACAATGCAATAGTCAATAAAATAATTATAATTCGAGTAAAATAAACAGGAATCAGATTTAAAAAGTCTGGAATAGCTTTTCATGCCTTTAATGCACCTCATATTATTTTCTTGGAATTGGATGAATCGAGTTCACCTCATCTTCATAGGACAGTTCCCCATCGGACGGGTTTTCGTGAACATGACTTTTCATTGTGTTGTTAATTCCTTACCTTCAGTCAAGTAGTCATATAATTTTCGTCAAAAAATAATTCCTAGCCATTACATAACAGTCTTACTGTTCCTTGACGATATCAGCTTTCAAAAAAACATTTTTAATCTTAAGTTTTAAATTTCTTCTAATGCCTTAGCAGTTAATACTTTCCATCTAAAATAGACCATGATTTTTTTAAGGTCATCAATATCTGTACTAGTTTTATTTGACAGTAATACTTGAAAGCACTGATTAATCCCAAATTGGCGGTGTTTATTTTATTTATTAAACACCATTACTTAAGTCTCTCTAGTTTACTTATAACCCCAAATTAAAGTCGCGTAAATAAATGTCTTTGGCGCCGTGTGCTAGATGCGATTCGTGTGCCCATGAACGTCTAGGGTGCCGCAGTGAAAGGATTAAATTTATATGAAATGGACATCTAAACAATTTGTTCAATGATTAGATTTGAATTAATCATCACTAATATTATGATATGACAAGTTAAATAAAAAAAAGAGATTTTTTATTAAGGTACATTATTTTGATAGTCACAATTTTTTGTTATTGTATTGACATACATACGTCTGACGTATTTTGGCCTAAGTAGGTTTGACATATTGATAGGTTATTTATTGTTGGCTGTGAAAAAAGATTAAAGTGTTTCGGTGTGATCGGGGATATTTTATTAAAAAAAAATATATATATAGACGATTGAACAAGCTCTTGTACAAAAGTAGGATGATTACTTGCCAGGAGTTCCTAACGGGGTCCAGGTAGAGCCCTTGGGGGTCGATTAAAGTTTAAAAATGATATTTTAGGGGTCTGTTGAGGATCAATGATATATTTTTGTGTTTTAAAATTTTATTATAGAATCAAAAAGTCGTATATTTTAATTATCAAATAATATGCCAAATAAATTACAAGGTTTTATTCAAACTCGAACAGCTATATTTGAGTTTCGATCTAAAATGTATTTATTTATGTTCATTTTAAATCGAAATAATTTTCAATGCTTTGAATATTTGATGCAGCTTTCTGTTATTGAAAAACATAAGATTAATGTTGATGACATTTAAATCCACATTGATTGTTTGATACAATTAAAAGAAGATACCATCGCCTTTTATAAAGAATTTAAAAGTTTTGTTTTTCCCGCTTGGATTGGAAAAATAAATAAAATTGTCTTTTTTCTAATTTTTGGTTCATATTCTTGGACGAATTGTTATCTTTAATTTTTTTTATGTACTATGTATATTAATAATATGAGAAAATTATTCTTTTAAAAGGGGCCAATGTAGGAAAAATGTCAGGGACTCTTGTCTTTAATTAATATTGATATTTTAAATGTCTAATTCCGGCCACGTATCTAAAGAATAGAAAAACTCTCGCTATTAAAAATATAATAAGAGATATATAAAATTTTTTTTTTTTTAGACTTTTCTTTGTGGTAGTCATGATTGCAAAATTTCCATCAATGCAATTATAAAAACTTTCATACATAGATCCTTTAAGATGAGTATAATATCGGGTTCAAATGAATTTATCGACGATTTTTAATCTGTTTATTAATTTAACGTCCCGGAAAATGTTATAGTGTTCGTTAATTATTAGCTAAAGCTCGGATTCGTCTATTTGTAGTTCAAGCTTTCTCCGTATTGTTCCACTTGCCGAATTAGGTCAGCCATTTCTTCGGAGGCTATTGGCGATCTGCGATGTGTCATCGGAATAACGAAGATTGACTATCTTCTTCCTTCTCACATATATACAATCTCGCATATCTTAACTTATCTTTCATCGTTATCCAAAAATCATTTAATAATATATTAAATCGATCCGGGAGATGAACAATCAAAATGATACATTACTTCTAACACTTCCAAAATTTGTTAAAAATATATTTAACATACATTTTCTGATTAAATAATGATGCATCGTGCTGTCAAATATAATTTGAAGATGGTTAATGCTCAAGTTAAATTATTAATTGATGCTGAATGAAAAGTTGTTCGGAACTAAGTTTAATTTTGCATAACGAGTTAATAACTCGCTCAGTTCAAATGTTGTGGGGGATCAATTAAATTTCCCCCCGTTAATTAACATAGTCTAATTAATATTTCGACGTCGGAAAATCCGGGATTTTCCGGCGCGGCCAGGTCCGAGGCGCAAATTGCTCAGCAGTCCGCAGCGTCGCGACGCCATATTTATCACGCGTCGGTCTAAATCATAATATTTAATTAGAATTGAAAATCGTATTGCTATATATATGGATTTATTAATGCGAAACATATAATAAAGTATTTAATTTATTTTATATTAATAATATATTTTATGATCACATGGTTCTCTAATAAAATATAATATTCACGTTATATCCACTGAGGCATTGTAATGGAAAATAATTTAATTAAATAAAAATTATGTAGATTTTTGGAGAGAGCACATTTTCATATAGAAAATTATGAAATAATTGAATCATTCTAAAAAATGTGTACGTGCAATCTTATTAATGCGAAAAAATAAAGCTTGCCATGCGAAAAATATTTTTTTGCGAATGTTGCTAACAATCAGAACAAAGGAATGAACATTTAAATGTCACACAAAGGCAAACTAGGCAAAAAAATAATTGAATGATGCCGGAAAATACCTTGAATTAATTCGAATTGAGCACGTGTTAAAAATTCTTTAAATTAAATCCAATCGTAAAAATCTTCCACTAATAAAACATCTATAATTTATTCCATTTATCCATATTTTTTTATCCCGTATTCGCCGTATTTTCTACCAATATATTTTCAGCTTCCTTTAACACTGTTTAATCTCTTTGAAGTATTCACCGCAAAGGAATCCAATCAAAAGAATCTGGAATATAAAATTTTTGCACTTTTATTATCAATTTTTATTAAAACATATTTAATACGATATCCAACAGGTGTAATAATATCAAAGCATTAAATCTTATCCTCTTAATCATCCCGCATTTGGTCAACAAACCGTAAAAGATTAGCTCGCCTTAGTAATACATTCGTTAACATTTTGGCCGAAAAACACGAAAATTATATCATGAAAATAATATATAACGCGTCGGCATTATAATAAGTATTTACTTGACCCTTTTATGGGGTCCAGAATGAATTTCCATAGACATTTCTCTCGCAAACGGCGAATGAATAGGAAACCGTTGAATCCCAATACACCCAGCACAAGAACCCAGAGTACACACAGTCTATTATAAACTACTAGGTATCCGAGTGCTATACAAATGTAGAGAGTAATCCGAAACATATGTGAGGTAGCTAGCACTTTAGTGTGCTTTCATCCAGGATTAAATCCATTCAAGTTTAATTGGGTAGTATTATATTTTAAACATGCTATTTTCATATTAAAAAAATCGCGTAAATGTGCGTATTTACACAAGAATGCCGAGATAAAGGTAATTTTTCTCGGAAAATGATGGAATATATTTTTTTAATGTACCTGGAATTTTTATATGTATAAAATTAACATTTAAAAGTTACGGGATGAGAGAAATAATAATAATATTCACGCAAACGTAAACGCGAAATAATACTTTTTGTATTAAACGCCGGGAAACTGGGTCAAATCCCAGAACGCGGCTACCCGGAGCCAGGGGAGCTAGGTAAATACTAATACGCACAATTTCAGGAGAAAAAAATATGTATAGGCTCTAGTACCATGTGGGAAATTGCGGGAAGTGTCACGGGACTATTTGTTGCCTAGTTTGGTATTACATGCCAGAGAAAATGTTAATTTTGTCAGACGCTGTAAGTAAAATTGAAGTTTTTCGTTTATTTCAGGTGTTTTATGAAGCCAGGATATTCTCGAAAAATTTAGGTATAGCATTCTATCATATTAAATTTTCAAACCACTTCTAGATAAAAACTTATTATAAAATCAATTAATTTTGCTATCCAAGATTATACTCTGTTGAATTTTCATAAAGGCTTTGAGCATTGAAACGAAATAAATGAAACATAAATAATATGCTAGGAGTAATAATAAATAAATTTAATAATCAGAGATATCTTCGTCATTTCGTTGATCTCTTATATGAGATTTAATAACTTCAGAGCAATTAATGACTATATTTATTCTTATATGCATTCGTTAAATATTCATATTTTTATTTTATTATATCCATTAATATACATTATTTATTACTATATTATAATTTTTTATCACTGTGTATTTACATGTTTGTTATTGTCTTTAAATTAATAAAAATAATAAATTGATAATAATAATTAAATATTCGATAGCATTATTTCAGGAATAATAAATTAAATTCAAATTATATTGATCTAGAATCGAAACCATATTAACTTTTGTATATCTCTGGATTTTGCATAATATAAATAAATTATAATATTCTATTGATTATAAATAAAAAAATCAAGGATAGCATAAAATATTGCTATATTTGTCATAACGATAGTTTATAAGTAATACAAATCTGAAAAGGATTTAGTACAAGATATGGGGGCTGAAAATAGTCTTGATATTTTTTTTGTTACATTGATTTAATGAATATTGGTAGCTACGTTGGATCCCTAATTTATTATTGGGTATTACTACTTGGACCTTGTTTCCAAGGACGTGAGGCTAGGTCTTTTTTCCATTTAATTGAATATTTTACAGGTTTTTACGTCAAATATATCCATTTACAAATCAAATACACCCTTTTGCCAATCAAAAATACCCCTTTTCAAATCAAATATACCCATTTGGATATCAAATTGACCTCTTTTGGATAGACATTTCAATAGAAAATATGTCATTTGTAATATAAACAGGTGTATTTGATTTGAAAGGGGTATATTTGATTTGCAAAAGAACGTATTTGATTTGCAAAAGGGTGTATTTGACGTAAAAAATCGGTATTTATTTATTTTAATTGTTTATCTAGATTTAGAGATATGATGAAAAAGAGGAATATGATGAGAATAAAGGATCTAACAATAGAAATCTGATGTAAATTAGATCTTCTAATTTGTCTAACTTTATCTGGGGAATGGACTAAGTGAATTGAGAATGAATTTTGGGTGAGTCGATGATTGAGATATTTTTGTGATGGGTTGAAAATTAAAGGGAATTAAAAAATAGGTATTTGATACATTTTAAAGTTTTAATGCAGTTAGTTTAAGGTAGGATTTTAAGATCTTTAAGTATTTCAGCATTCCGGATGAGTCACGGGATATTGAACATTTGTCTGAGTAATATGCTAATTTTAGCTTGGATTTTTAAAATAAGACGAGGCTAAGCAAAATCCCAGATTGGGAAGTGCAATGAAAATTTATTCAAATATTTTTTTTAATAGATAATTAATTATTAATATTTATTAATAGACGAAGGATAGCTTTGTCATAGTTATTTATTTTAATGATATTTTCTATGTGATTTTTCTAAGTGAGATGATTATCGAAATATACCTCAAAGTATTTTGTCTACGATATGAACACAACT
Organism: Philopotamus ludificatus; assembly: GCA_022495035.1. NCBI lineage: Eukaryota > Metazoa > Arthropoda > Insecta > Trichoptera > Philopotamidae > Philopotamus > Philopotamus ludificatus. The sequence goes on from JAGXCT010034010.1 coordinate 7,041, forward strand.
ATTTTTCTGTCCAGATTAAAAGACTAATAAAATATTCTTGAAGAGTTTTTTTTTATATGAAAGCAGGACAGGTGTGTCTGCAATATCATCAGCATAAAGATTGGTATAATTTTTGTCGAAAACGTGGAAAATGGGGTTTAATACTAAGGAAATAAAGCCAGAATTACGGAAAGAACCAAACTGAAAATTACGTTACAGATGTGATTTTTTATTTTATCAATGTGGTGATATTTACCAGCAACGTGCTGAAAGCTCGAGCTTTTAGCACGTTTCGGATAAAAAATAATTATTAGAACATAAAATATAGTTATTTTATTTAAGAAAATAATATTATTAATAACATCAAAAATTATTTGGAATAATATATTGCATGGAGGTAAAGGTCTATGATGTTAAATTTGCTGAAATTCAGCAGTCCGTTCGTCTCGTATGGGTATTCGAGTTATCTAGATGCAATAAGACACTCATCTGACAGTCGACTCGGCGGGGCGCTGATTTATGACACTGAAACCTGCAAAATTGTCACAGAACCACGATAATCTGATCCTTATAATAGGGTAAAATACGATAGTTGATAAGAAAAAATTGCATGGACATAGATAAACTCAGCATCCGTATTTTCTGGACATTCTTACATTTATCGAAGACGAAATATATTATATACGACCATGTTTAATTAAATAATAAGAAGAATACCTTCTGCACGAAAAATTGTTATAGTAAAATAATGATTTTATTTAAGTATTCTAGACAAATGAGATTAAAAATAATGCCCTACTGAAATTGTGACATTAAATATTTTAGCTACAAGCTCTTAGGCTTTAGTACGAAGGTTTAGCGGCAAGGGCTATCAAACGTCACGCGCTCGGGGGAAACTCGAATTTCCCATTTAATATTCAGTGCGCAGGCCGACCGCAGTTGTAATATCAAGTGCGTTATTTATTCAAAGGCATTATTATAAATATTCTATTATTCATTTTTTTCGTATTTTAAAACAACAATCCAATTTAGATGTCCAAAATAAAAAAAAACATTTTTCCGAGCTGGGAAATGTTCATGAATAGATTCGGCGCTTTGTATAAATTTCCTCGTGCATATTTGATGATATTACACGGTTCGTCCTTAAGGCTTTTATGGAATTTGCGAACTGAAATAGCCGAGTCCTTTGCGTTAAACAAAGCAAACTTTGTATGTGCCTAGTACTAAAGTGCTTGGTCATATTCATAAAATTATTAATTGCACGGGATCAGCGAATAACACGGAGCCTTATCTTATCACGATGTAAATAAATTTTATCAATATATCACGACGTTTCGTGTATAAAACGACGTTTTTCAGTTAATTTTCACGCTAGACACTCGGCGAAATGATTTATCATAAGTTATTCATTTTTTTTATATTGTTTTTGAGCATAATATTGATAAATGCCGAAGAATATATACCGGAAGACGTGATTTGTGATAAAGAATTTGATTGCGGCGACGATGAACCACTGCCTAATCATAAAAATTCGCGAAAACGTCCATGCTGTGATTAATTAATTATTAAATAATATGTATAAAATAAAATATATACTACAGTAAAGTTATTTAATTTATTCGCACAGAATGCTGCTCGAAGTTATAGCTGTAGTTCAGATATAAATTTGAGTGTTTCAGCTGAAAATATACGCATACATATGTACGTAAGCAAATCCAGACACGATTTAAAGTGGTTTCGAACAATTTAATAATATTACGAGGTCTGAAATTATATTACGGGACCATTTTATTCAATCTGTAAATACACCTTTCGTCGTATCAACTTGATTACATCTAGGAAAAATAAAAATAGAGTAAATTCCCCTGTGGATATTACGCGAGAATCAATGTCCCGATGGTTGTCGGTAAGTCTCAGACGTACGTAAACCGCACTCAGCTAGCTTTTATGGATTTATGTAAGACGTATCGATCTATTTCCGACATATATCCGAGGACGTGTTGTCATTTCCTGATTTAATGTTATTTTTAAAGTAATTTGATGGGTCGTAAAATGTGTGCAATCGTAAAGTTTATACCCAATTTTCAGGTCAATATGAAAACCTTGACCTGGATTCTATATTACTGGTCACTGAATTTTATAAGAAAATAGAAAACTATATTGCCAAAGACATATTATGTATTATTATAGTAATTAAAAAATATAAAAATAAATCATATCATACTTAAAAGTTATTTTTTATCTACATTATTCATGATTTAAGTATGAAATTTTGATGTATAATTAATTTTAGAATATTTGTAATAGTAGATGGGTCCAGAATAGCCAAGTGGAAAGCACTCAATTTTGGTACGTGGTCCTTAATGGGTCATTAAACATCCATTACCAAGCTTTCGATTCTGACACGTGTACGTATTCGATGGTTTCAGCATTTGATTGTCATTAAAATTTTATTAAAAATTATACTCTTTTTCCGAGATCCGCATAAAGCCATAATATTTCAGCGCATTTCTGAAAACGTGCAATATTTATGAGTATGATGGAGAAAATCTTTTACGCAGAAAAGAAATATTAATGGGGATTTCACGTGGAAATAATATATTTTTTTTTCGTTGCAAACGTTCTGAATTTTTATATTTTTATATTTTAAATTGAAACAAAAATAATAAAAGGCAAATCGAGATATTGCGAAAATTTTTAGTGTCGATAAATATTTCTGGCATTGTATACATCTCCCCCAGAAATATTATTTATTCCGCCGATGTTCACATAATGAAAATTTGATTCCCCGGAGGAAAACGTTACATATTTACATAATTTTTTATTATAAATTTTACTATATTTCAAGCTGAAAAATATGTACAATATTTTTATAATATTAATCGGAATATGAGCGATGGAGAAACAACATTTTATCATATTATTTTTTATGTATTTCTATATTTGTCAACAATCATGTGTAACGAACCTTGGATATTTGCTGAACGTATCAGACGTGAAATTGCCTATGTGTTATATATAGGTTGTCCTGAAAATATATATTATTGAGGACATGATCGTATTAAAAATTTATATAGAAATAATGGGTATAATCAATCATTATATTATTGAACGAGTAGTTTTCAAACTTTATGTATTAAAATGTCAAAGAATAAATAGCGAAGGAAATTTCAATACGTGATGGTATATTTTAGAAATTCATTTTCTCGATAATTCTATGGAATAATATATTCAAATTATATAAGAAAACGCAAAAATAGATGACGTTTGACTAACGTTTTGTTTTTATACTTTACAAGCAATTCTTTAGCCAAAATAATATTTTTGTCATATAAAAAAAAATCGAGGCAAGATGATGAAGAGCATATCTGCGATATTTAATGCTATTTTTGTTCGAGAAAATAAACAAATTCAAGGAGGCTATCTAGATCATTTTTGACATTTATGGACACATGTAAAAGTTTTGATAATACTATAAATTGTATTAAAATAAAACAATAATAAGAAAAATTGCTACTTTATAATTGGCGAGTACATCTAGGACTCGTATAACACGATCATATGGTTCCACAAAAACGTCGTGTAATACAAATTCGTGTTCTACGAGGTTTGAAGTTCATACAAAATTAGGGTTTGCGTTCTAAAAAAATATCAAAAGTTAGTTAATATTATTTATTTTTTAAATAAATAATCGAAACAATATAAATTTTCGTATTTATTGGATAAAAACATTAAAACATATAATAGATCATTCATTCATCATCGCTATCATTTACAATTTCATAAGTTCGACTCTTTTTCGAGATCGGTTGTGAGTTTTCATCAGGAGGATTATTTTTGGATTTAACCTTAAAAAATCTGTAAAAAGGAATTCTGCTTTTAGCGTATAAATCTTTACATATATCGTTATAAGGGGACAAGATTTGTTGTAATTCTCTCTTGAACTTCAAACTTCTTTCCATTATAGGATCATTTTCTATAAAAAAATGTTCTAATTTATCAGCCAATCCCGAGCCGTCATTTATTGTAGTTAATGTGAAACGCGTAGCTACTTCGCTACAACTGTTTTCCGAGTCATTAATCATCGTAGGTTCAACATTTCGATCAATTCTTTTTCATTGGACTTGCGATCCTCCAATATTTCTTCGATATCTTGAATATCCATATCATAAAATCCACTAACATCACGACAAATGTTGATTGTCTTTTGGTATTCAACTTCTATTCGTGGTACAACATTTTTTGCAGGGACTACTTCTGGCCAAAGCCTTTTCCAGAAAAAAATTCGATTGATTTATTTCTTTAACAGATGCAGAAACAAGATCGACACAATTTTGAATAGAATTTTTTTTCCAAGCTTGTGTGACTGTTAATTTTCCATCTTGATCGATATCATTTAATATTTTTTCGAATGTTAGACGAATATAATACGCTATAAATGTTGAGATTATTCCTTGGTCCAAAGGCTAGATTATAGACGTAGTGTTTGGTCGTAAAAATAATATTTCAACATTAGGATGTTTGAAACCAAGATTCTTTTTCTTCATACAATCTTCTGCATCAGGTATAAAACATTTGTAAAACCAATCTTTAAAAATAATACTTGTCGTCCAAGGCAATTCATTGGCTCTCCAATAAACAGGTAAATTCATTTTGTCACAACCTTTCAGTGCTCGGGGGTTTAAAGGCCGATTAATAAACAATGACTACATTATGTATTCTCCAGAAGAATTAGAACATATGAGTAAAGATATTCTTTCTTTCGACATCTTAAATCCCTTCGCACATTTTTTTCTTTTTGATATGTAGGTTCGATGAGGCATCTTGTTCCAATACAGCTCCGTTTCGTCCGTATTGAATATCTGGTCTGGTGTGTAGCCTTTATTTTTATAATTTCGGCGAATTTTAGAATAAACTTTTTGGCAGATTCTCTGTCAACCGGCCCAATTTCTTCTAGAATTTTTATATTATATAGTGAGAATCACTTCTTAAAATTTTCAAACCTTCTTCTACTAGCAGAAAATTCAACTGATAAAAGTAACGAAACAAACAAAGCTGACAAGTCTCGATATGTTCGGTATGCATTCTTAATTATTGTTTTTTTCTGAAACCGTGTTATATAAAGCGTGTTATACAAAAATATTTCACAAATTCATTAGCCCGCTTTGTATAAAACCGTGTTATACGAGACTTGGGTGTACAATGTCAGTACAATTGCGATTTGTTGATGTCTTTTATTAAATTAAAACGTTAGGCTATTCAAAATGTTATAATGCGAGTCACGATTATGATGAAATTAATTATTTTACATGTAGTTCTATATTAAATTATGATTATATATTGACAATATTTTATATAAACCGATCTATTATAAAAGCTATTTTTAGATAAAGTTAATGAATAAAATCGGGTAAGAAAAACTCGCGAAAATTAATGACGTCTGTACATCAATAATTGAATAATTAATATTCTGCTTGTCAATAAAAAATTGATTAATATTTAATTTTATTAAAATATCATCTAATCTATCAAGCTAAATCGAAAAAAAATATATTAAAAATAGGTATATATATATGGAGATTAAATAAAAGTTGAACTTTTCACTCCGTGGACCAGACGTATTGGCCCAAAATAATTTTTAACAAACATATTTAAGGAGTTTTTCTTGTTTAATTGAACAAAAAAAATGTTTTTTAATTAAATCGGGTATCAGATCAAACCCTATAGTTCAGCAGTCGAAAAGAGGAATTTGGACATAATTTGCATTTTTTAATCCAAAGCAAACCAACTACCTATCATACTAAAAAAAATAGAGCTGAGTGGGTCCTTCGCCTCTGAGTCAAAGTTTTCGCTGTGATTCACACGATAGTTATTATTCGTTCAAACACATTATTTTTTTCCGTTTCGAGGTTTTTCCCAAATTTGATAGTTTTTCAAAAAACTTTGTTTGGAATGTTAAAATAATATAATGCCTAAATACAAAAATTATTTTCTACTATGTACTTGTCTTTAAACACATGGATGTCATTATAATTAATTTGTATTCTAAAAAGTGTATTCATCTATTAATTAGTACAAATAAATAAGATTTCAAAATCACATATAATCTTTTTCTAGTGTTAAAAAAATATTTTAGACAATGCGGAAAGACTATTAATTATTAATTATTAAATTATAAAATATTCGGGATTCCAAGATAAATTCTATCGGCCTCATATATATATTTAATTTAATTTATATTTTCCGTCTCATTCAGGACGTTCCAAAGTTAATGTTTCAGAGCTTTTGCTATTGAATATGTGTTCAGAGGTATTTATTATCATACCGAAATTTTACAGCTTAGTTTATTTAAAGTTTTCCACTGTGGGCTCTAAAATATGCCATATATTTTTATAAATTAAAAATATTACATATTTTCCAAGAATCGAGATCCGCAGAGGGACCTTATTTTTTTTATAAAAAAATAATGTTCTTTACCATCGGGTTTAGCTAATAAATAATAATAAAGGGAGGAAGAAATACAAATGAAGAATTTGTAATGTTGATTTTAGTCTAATAAAATGAATATGCCTTTAAATAAATTTGTAAAAAATATATGACAGTAACTCATAGATTCGACTAAACTTCACCACTTCAAGTGAACAGAGTGGAAAGGGTCATTAACAAAAAAAATTACGAGCGAGAAAATGTTCATGATTCAGCGAATTGTATAGATTATCTCGTGCATATATGATGATAATGCAATATTCGTTCTAGAGATTTTCATTGAATTATTAAACTGAAATAGACGTTAGTTCTTCGTACCTGAGTACTAAAGTGCTCGATCATATTCATAATAATATTAATTGCACGGAAGCAGCGAATAACAGGAAGCTTTATCTTATCACGATGTAAATAAATTTTATCAATATATCACGACGATGGATGTATAAAACAACGTTTTTCACCTATTATACATGTTAAAAATCTGTCAAAATGATATTTTATAAACTATTGAAATTTTTTATACTGATTTTGAGCATAACTTGTGTAAATGCCAGAGAATACGTATTAATGACGAGATACAACAATCCTAACCTTAAAAATTCGCACAGGCATTCATGCTGTGGCGGATAATTTTTTAATGATACATAGTGTATTTATCCCAAAAAAGACATTTCCTGTAGTTAATATGTCCTATTTGTCAATCTTATGTACGAATAAAAAATAAAGATACGATCACTGAAGTGTTGTATATTTTCTTTTAGATATAATAAAGATAGGCATTTTAAAAAGGTGAATAAATAAAGAAGATTGCATTTTGAAAATCCTATTTTTTTGTACCAAATCTAAAATCAAAACTATGCCATTTAAAATAATGCTTATTCACTAAAGATTGGTTTGATAATAGTTATTAACATACATTTATTGAAACACAGTATCGTATATTTTTAATTCTGAGAAAACATCTCCATGGGTAAAAATTAATAACATATTCAGATATTGCATAAAATAATATGTTAAAAATTAAAGGTATACAGTATATCCTAGCCGTGCCGATGGGCTATATTTAGGACCTCGAGTTTATGATTTTTCTCGTCACAAACTTTTTGTATTTATCTAAAAAAGTTTAAAGAATAAATATTATAAATAATCATTGATCTTTATTGTCCGCAATTGTGGAACAAAAATAAAAACACCAATATTCGCTTCTGTTGCCACGGGATGTCGTTTCTCGCTCGCATCCGGTACAATGTGTCAAGTTAAAAGAATGCAAAATTTAAATAATGAGAATCTTCAATCTATTGACGCTTTTCGAAGAATATAGAGTAGGGACACAACTCAAGTTAATTTAACGTAACCGAAATAATAAATGTTCCTGTTGATTATGGGCCAAAAAGGGCGTTAATGGATAGAAAAATTGGTTAATAATTAATAGATTGTAGAATTATTTTGAACATGGCTATTGCATTAGATAATGTATGACGACTTCATTAAATTCTGGGAAAAAATGGGGGTGGATGTGTTACGAATGGTAACTCAACCTCGATACTCTTGCAATCCTTTTATTTCATTCCAAATAAATGTGCTTATTGAGATATCTTTATTTATTGTATTTTTTTTTCTCTTCTTTCTTTTTTTCTGATTTTATTTTTTTCTTCTTCTTTTATTCTTTTATATTATAGTTTTTGAAACTTGTAGAAACTTGTAATTGGCCTATTACTAACTATGTGTTGGTTATTTTTATATAAAGCTGTAAGTTTCTCTTAAAATGATTAAATAAAATAAAATAAAGCTTTTCAAATTTCTAACTTTGTAAATACACTTCACGGACCTCGTACAACACGGTAAAATGGTTCCATAAAAATTTCGTATAATATGTACACGCGGTTTGGAATTTATCCAAAAGTAGGATATATATCGAGGTTTGATTATATCCTTATTTTTTTCCAAAAAACACATATTTATTTAAAATACTTGTCATCACTCTCACTTACATCACTCTCAATTTTATTTATTCGACTCATTTCACTATATAAAAATATTATTGTTGGTTATCGTTATAATTTATATAACACTCTTAAAATTACGATTGTCTGCGTTTAGTATCTTTATTAATTTATTTACTTGACTACGATGGATGGATGGCATAACAGAATAATTCCAAAGCGTAGCTATATAAAGATTCTAAAGATGCAATGGGAATGAGTCTCTCACACTAATACACGCCCCAGTGTCAAACAACGACACTGGTTCATTTTTAATATTCTTTGAGCTAGATAGAAATTTATATTACTTGTTTATAATTTTTTATTCAACATCATTAAATGAATTAATTCTAACGCCCCACACTACTTACATAAATATTTTATTATTACCAGTGTCATAAAGAACTCCCTGAATTCGTCAGTTTTCGACAGACACCTATCTGAATACTAACTCAGCTCAGTCTCAATTAACTGACATTATCGAAATAATATGCATATTACTCACATGCCATAACACTGATTAATTATGATAATGAAGTAAGCTGCGTCTGAGCTAAGTTAGTACTCGGATAGGTCAACCTTTTCGTATAATCTGAAAAATCTAGAACTTTTTTTGAACCATATATAATTTCCAATCTCAAGCATGAGAGAAAGAGAATGGAGATTCAGGTGAAATAGTAAAAAAAATCAATCCTTTAAATCAAAATTCTGCATTAAAAACAAACCAATATCACAGATTTTATTGTCATTATTACAAGCCAGATCTAAAAATGTATTTATTATATAATCTTCCTTTTATTAGCTCGGATAATCGGGAATACACGGGACAATACGGCAATATTTTCAATTTAGAGGTATGAATGAAATTTTTCAGATTTCTCAACGTCTTCAGAGAATCCCGGTAATAAATCTGCGACGTTTATTTAAAAAAAATCCAGGACAGATGTACGTATTTTGTAACAGCACGTTACATTTTTTATATCGCTTTATTTTTTTTTAAAGAGGCTGTAACTATTGCATACAAGTGTATCTGAATCAGTTATTATGCAAAATTCGATTATTTTAATACAATTTATCTAACCCTTCTATGACGATTTTAATTAAAACCTTCCACAATACGTTTTCAGCGCAATATCCGAAATTGTGGCCGACGATAAATCACACAGCGGGACCACGAGACGCTGATCCCCCCGCTAATCCGACCACTTGTAAACCGGCCCCAATTTTTAGGGTCCCGATAAGGTCTCCAATCTGAGAAATGACAGCAATCCCCCTTATCGCATACCCAAACAAAAGAAATGCGCCTATCCGTAAGAAGCCGGATGTGGCTCAACCGCGGGATGATTATCCGGGTCCAGGGATGTTCCTGGTAAAATGACGGGAGACGGCTGGGGAATGGGAGCCATGGGATCTGGGGTGGGGCTTGGCATTCTGCGCAGACCGAGTTCAGTTCATCCCGAACTTCGGCGTGGTGAGGGACGCGTTGCTATCCAGGGGTTGCCAACTCTGGGAGCGGGCGCGAAAGTACTTGTAGTTTTAATGTGCCCTGAACTGGAGTGATTAACGACGCGAAATGAAGGATAATGGTACTGGAAAATTGTTGGTCCCGGGAATAAATTAGTATTAAGCCGACGAAAAAAATGATATCGCGCATTTTACGGAGAGATAATTCTATTTTTCTATGAATAAAACATTTTTTATTATAAAAATATGTATTTATTAATCGTGTTATCTATGAAAGATCTTAATGTATATTGTGTATGTAAATTTTATCGCGAATATAATAAAAGTTTGTCGTATCTTGCAAAATTTATGCATGGTACGTGTGTACATGACTTGATAATTTAGTCACATACGTGTCGTAATAAAGATGTATATATTGAAAATCGTGTATGGTTGTCGATTCCTGATATGGAGCAACGTTCGCGTCATTAAAATGAATCATTGCTCGCTTAAATAGCGAATTTGAGCCATATTGACCTTTGACTATAATACAATTGGGATTATGCAAAAGTTTAAATTAAACCACGATGAAAATTTAAATATATTTCATATTAAAATGCTTTTATTACTATTAATCAGCTATGAATAAAATTTGAATTTTATTCATGAAACAAATTTTTAATTATTTTTCATGAAAATTATTATATGGGTATATATTTAAATAATTATTGTTGTAATGCCCGATTAAAATATTTTTCGGCAATATTCGGCGACTAAGAATCCAGGGACAATTTTCAAGCTGCACATTAAAACTTTCTAGCGAAAAATATAATTTTAAAATAAATTTTCTCAGCCGCAATATTTCGCGCGAAATTAACTTATAAACCGCGGTCTGAGTTTGGCGCAATTGTTTTATTTAAATTCGCAATGTATCAAATTTCAATCTCGTAATGTGTTCGAGCAAAGGCAATTTCTTTAAAAACGTAGTTTCAAACTATTCCACATAACTCCGCATCCTCACTAGCCGCTCTCAAAAGAAAAACTTATTCAATTTTCTTGGCTGATGTGTTAATAATATATTTCCCTGAACGTTTCGGCGCTAAAAAACTATTCTCCATTTCGGGGATACTCTGAAATTCCGTTTCCGTATCACGAGCCAAAAACTGAGTATGCGAAAATATTTTTCAAATAGTAAATAAATATGTGAAAATTTTATGATTTCTTTGGCGGAAGAGCGAGGGCTTTGCGAAAGAATTTTCCGTGCCTGAAACGAGCAGAATTCTTAAACGGACGCCCAATAAATAAATTTCTTTACATATTAAATAGTTATAATATTTACCGAATTTAAATGCAATATATTTTTAAAGAAAATATTACACAAAACAGGGATCAGATTACGAAAAAAAATAATATTTCAAGCGAATCCTAATGACGCCGTGGAGTACGAGAAAATTTAATTTTAGACCGGGTCATATTTTTTTGTGACATAAACTCGTTACGAAATTTAATATGAATACTTTTGTTAGTACAAAGACTTGAAATTAAACGTGGTTTACATATAAAACCAGTATTAAATATTTTTTATATATTTAATCGTGTATCACGACAGCATTTCCGTCTAAGATAAAATACGACATCCTTAATATAAATAAGCATAATAATGCAATTTTTAATAATAATTATCAGTGCTAAATAATATTCATAATTTCGTTCAGATTTTCCGGAAAATACATGTCACTCAATATCATTTACGTTTAATAAAATTAATATTACACTCTAAATATATAAATGTAATTTTATACTCTTGATCTGATATTTTCTAATTAATAATACTGGAGCTTCGTAGCGGAAGACGTGTTTATTAGATTTCTAATTACATATGAATATGTTACGTATCCACTGGGGATTAGTTCAGTCGAGATTGCAGTTATATCATTGCGATATTGATAAATATACATAAATTTATATAATAATTAAAATTTTCGTACACGTGTCAAGAGCAACATGTGCCTTTATATAATTAGTAAGATTAATTTTGGGTGATACGAGTTTCAAAGCAGCCATTTCAGACAAATGGCTATTAAAACTTTGTATTAATTACAATTACGAACTATGAAAAAGCTTAAATTACTACCGCTATATTTCTAAATCCCTATACATTGTATGTTCGTTCTCAATAATTAGAATTTGTAGTTGGACTTCGGATAGTGATTTGCATTTGTATTGCATTTGCATTCGCTGTGCATATATTACAGGGTTGACCATATTCCAATGGCATTGTCGTAATGAAAATGTTTATGTTCGATGAAAATCCCTGAAATTGTTTATGGAAAAAATTGCAATTTTGCACGAAAAAGTACGGTGGGATTTTGTGATTGGTCTGGGATATTGGAAGAGATGAAAAATGTTGCGGGGTCAACCGTGTACGTTTTAACGTCAATGGTTTGGACACGGGTTTTCAATTTGTAAGGGAGAAAAACACCATTGTTTCAATAGCGCTCGGATTCTTTTTTCAGAAACAAAAATACAGTAGTTTCTGGGAAAATACATTGTCATATCTTAATACGAATCCCGTGAGAAATCTATTCGGTTTAATTATTATTTGAAATATTTGTAATAACGGTATTCAGTTTTTCAGTCATAAATTTGAATAGAAAAATGATTAAATATGGAAATAGTTCAAACTCCTGAATTTGTTTTAACTGGTATTTACAAATTATTGCATTATATCAAGGAAAATTGGTTTAAAAATACAAAAATAATCATAACTCTTTTATTAATCATGATATTGAGCCAAAAATTTAATTACTTGAACTTCAACATTTACTGGATAGTTACTCCAAAAAAATAATTATTTAATAAATTATAACAGGGGTTACCAAACTTATTGGAAACGGGCTGAATTTATATATATTTAAACATTGTCTTTTGAATGTTTTTATTTTGAATATTTATATAGAAGGGTTGTGTGTATATTTCAAGGTCATTAGCCGTAGGATCACTGGGATAGGCCATAATTTTTATTATCCACAACAGCTAATTTTATAACTCTGAATATTGAGGAACGTCATAAATAAAATAGAACAATTACGATAAGATATTAGTAAGAATTTATTTATCCGAACTAAAAACAAATATTCTAATGTTCATTCTGCAGTAAATATTTAAGCTTAACCCTTGTGATGTTTTAAGTGATGTATTTCCTGTGTATTGTTACATTTGGGGTGACATGTTAACAGTTTATGACGAGTTATTGATTTTTAACGTGCATATAGAATTTTGTTCATACCATTTTTTTTTTATTTTATATGAAAATTTTCACAACCCCTGTCCAAAAAACTGATAGATTATTTATAAGGTATTAAATAATTATAAGAACCTTTATACAAATTTATTAAAAAAAAGTTTTATAAGTTCCTGGAAGGGTTCATGATATTTGCTAATTTTACGAAACAATAATATTATTTTTTTATGACCATTTCTTATTTTAATTTTTTCATATATTGACTAAAAACCATTTTCCATTTTCATTTCCAATTAATTTCTGTACATAAAATAATTCATTTTTAGGTTAAAAATAATTCAAACTCAAAGTTTATATTGTTTTAAGAATAAATATTTTTTCTTTTGTTTGTTTATGTTTTTATTTATATTTAAAGATTAGTTATTATCATACATTCTACAGTTAGGCCCCATGGAAAGAATTATGTTATTAAACGAATCATTAGCTGAGATAAAAAAAATAATGAAAACTATAATTTTTTACCAAAAAATTGCATGGGATTCTTCGCATATTCTATGCAAAAAAAGGCTGGGATTAAAAAGGTTTAGAGAGAAAAAAATACAACTCTAACAAGCAACTAAATTAAATAATGTACACCATTCCAAAAATCTGAAAATGCGATATCAAAAAGTTCACTATATCTAATCTAACAACTCACAATATTCTCTGAATTCTTGCATGTTTAAAATCCATCCGCCACGGTGGCTCAAAAACCACAGCGTCGTCCGAAGGGGGTATCTTAGATACCCCAAGCAATAATCTTCATTATATTGTCATTTTTTTAAAAAAAAATGGATTATTCTAAGAATAAAAATAGTTATTCATGATTTCTTAACTGATCAATATGACGCGAAAACTACAATGCTTCAGGCAGCACGTGTCATTTGTGCACTTTTCACTCGCACTCGGCACCTCATTCCGCATGCGAGCGAGAAAAAACATCGCGCGCGTTGAAACAGATGCGAATATTGTTGTATTTATTTTTTTTCGGAATTGCGAACAATTAAAGTCAACGATTATTTAAAATATTTATTTTGGGTTAAAAACTTGGGGGTTCCCTCGATAGACCCCATCGGTACGATTAGGTTAATGGTAGATATTACTTGGGATAAACACTAATAAATCCATTCCAAAGAAAACTGAAGATTTGAAGTGACGAATATAGAGGTTATATTGCTTTTTGGATACACGATGCAAGTGTGTCATTTAATGTTATGATCTTAGCGAACTAATGATCAAGATGAACTGCACGAATGATTGTGTGCCTTGGGTTTTAGAATGATTTTACTATAAATTTATCATCTCTTAATGTCACAATTCCAAAGCACACCAATCATCCATATTTTTCATCTGGTACATGTGACTTGTACGTTTTTGGGCGTAGGCGGTCTACTGGTTCTTGGTTTTCTCTATATATTTATCGATTTTTGACCAGCTGGAACAATTCTAGAGCTCCCAAACTGCTTCAGTTGCGAATGTTGGGGAGCTATGGCAGCTTTCTTTCTTCTCAATCTTCGTTTATCTTGTTTGTAAATTTTTGTACCCAGGATGAAGCTGTCTCAGAACGGTCCGACACAGTTTCATTCCTTGTCATCCATCCACCCACACCGCATATAACGGCTTGGGGGTTGATTGACTGTATAAGGCGATACTTTAGGTTTACTAGGTTAAGATTTTTCGTCGGAAGGTTAATCTACCCGAGTACTAACTTAGCTCAATCGCAATCGGTTAACGTGCATCTTATTTTAACACGTTTGCCGCCATGGTGGCCACATGTGTCCGGAACTTAAAGTTCGCACAGCGCCATGGTGGCCGGCAAAAACATCGAAAACGAAATGTACCCAGGGGCCGCCGGATACTTTTTACATTGGATTTTCTTGCATAAATGGCCACCATTACACATTACACATTATTTATATTACTTACAATAACATACATAATATCCAACCAAAATTTGGTTACTGGCCCAGCCCGAACTTTCAAAATTTTTGCTTGGCAGTAAACGTGTTAATACTTATTGAATGTCGGTAATAATTACAGTTTGTTCAGAATACACGGTAAACTTCATGGGATCGATGGGATCGTTAAAATGTTATAAGGATGCATAAGCCATTGGACGTAGTGTGTATTTGCCCCTGGGTCAACCGGACTAATTGACCCAATGCCCTCGATGCCGCCGTAAAAGAAGTTTAATTAACCACAAAGAGGAAACGCTGAGAGTAAATATATCCTCACGAGTTAAATTGAAGATGCCAGGTAGACATGTTTCAAATATGCAGTAGTCACACGTTCCTCCGTCGACGGGACACGTTTGCTGCATTTTTCGATTGTTGTCCCGACAGGAAGAGGATAATTGATTCTGTGCACGTGCCCCGACATTCTTTCGGTGAAAGAGAAAATAAGCATAACTTCAAGGATTTGCTAGAAAAATCCGCGTAGATATGGCCGCGTATTGTACCGATGATAACCGTGAAGTATTTCTGTAACGCGAGATAAGCAAAACAGGACCGCAATAAAATATATCTAAGGAGTATTATAGCATGCCTTGTTATCTTTGAATGGCATTGTTTATCGAATGCCATCATCGCGTCGTTGCACAGCATAACAATCTCAGACAAAAAGAGAGAAAATGATTATAAGACGTTGATCCTTGCCGCCATTTTAATATAAAAAAGCATTAAAATCATTTTTTGAAGGTTTTCTTGTTTAATTATTTTTTTTGTAGTACACTAGACAAGTGATGTGCGTATTAGTGATGATAATAAATGATCCAAGAGTTCAAGAAAATATTTTTCTTCTTTTATATTATTGACAAGATCGTGAAATATTACAAATTCTGTCGACAAACTAAATATATTAATCAATTCTTTTATTTTAAAGTTTAAAGAAAAATATTGAATGTATCATTTTGTCAAGATGAGAAAAAATGATAAAATGTCGTGTTCATTGTTTTAGAGGACACATCTATCCGTGTCTAATCGATTATCCAGACATGATGAAATATATTCTATCTCCGACATGGCTACAAAAATCCTTGGAGATTTTGTTTGATTTTTTTAAGCTGAAAATGTCCTCTTGGTCCGTGAGCTGGATTGGGTAGTGCTTTAATATGAATAAAGCTTCTTTAATCAATAATAATAATTTTTAGTATCGAAAACTGTCTTCTAAATATTTTTACGGTCAAGATTTTCGTACAAAAATCCTGTATAGAACTTTCTTATATCTTCTTCTTGAGTCGGCACCCTCATGTCTGAGGATCATGACCCTTTTTGTTCGGAATCTTCTTGATTTTAGCTCTCTAGGATCCTCTGCATTCCGTCATCATCATCATCAGCCAGCCACAAGGCTCTCACTCGCTGAGGACATGGGCCTTACCAATCTCTGGAATGGTAGTCGAGACCAAAGGAACCTGAGACTCCCCTTTTGTGTCCATACCGCAAGGACATAAGCCGTCTTGGAATACGGTTTTTTGTAAAGAGTTTCCCACTTTTAACCATTGCTGGCATTGGACGTACATCTTTTACCCTGTTGGTATCAGATTTTACCCTCTCGACTGTGTCCAGACAAGTACTGATGGCAAGTACTGATATCGTGTCATGACAAGTACTGATATCGGCTGATGACATTATTAATGTCATCAGCCGATATTAAATGTAAAAAAAACTCTTTTTTTCCCATCTGTTTCTTATCATATCCAGTGATAATATTTATATCGAAATATATTTTATACAATTTATGGTAGTTTATAAAATGCATCCTCTTTAACATCTGGAACTGTAAAGTTCTAAAAAATGTGCAATTCATTATTCACACTCCATTTTTCTGGAATTATCCAATTTATGTCACTTATTTGACATTCAAACCACTGAGTAATGGTAATGAATTGAGAAACGTATTAAAAATTATATGAGATTTTAAAATTAACGACCAGGTCGGCGATACGATGTGACCAGTCGCGTACCGGTATGAACCGGTACGATGCGGCTTTAGATAATGACTTCCAAAACAGAAATAACGGGATTGATAATATTTTAAATCAAATAATATTGTTTGTTGATTAACTAATTTTAATATTTTTAATCGCTTTGTAAAAAAAGATTAGGATACAAATCAGATGTGACTTTAAAAAAAATCTTTTGTTTCCCCCCAAAAAACAATTTATTCGTCAATAGTCATTTTGATATAATTTTTAGCCTCAGTGATTCCGTCTTTATGTCCTCGATGTTCTAAAAACGTCGTTATTTGATGGTTGTTTTTTATATTCGTGAATAAAAATAATGTCTAGCGAATACGGAGGCCCAGAAAATCTTTCTCCAGTTTTTCCCCCATTTAAAAACTACACGCCAAGCGCACCGAAACATGTCAAACCTTTCCGACTGCCAAAAATAAAGTAAGAATCTAATATGGCTCCCAATGTCAAGGTACGTTAAGTGTATTTATTATGAAAAATAGACTACAAGCATTTCAAATCAAGATACAGTTAACCCCCTACTAACACTAAAATCGGGACCGTGTAAGTTGGGATAGTGTATTGGGGGTAAAGCCTGGCACGTGTCGAATACACAGACGCTAGCCAGCGTTTGACTGTGTGCACCGCACAGACGGCCTCCTAGCTGTGTGTGTGCAGCCGAACCCGTGTCAAATGAATAGTCGGCCTTGTATGTATTCGTCGCAATGCAACGGCGTGAATGCGACCGTTCAAGTTGGGGGTTGGCCGCGAATATTTCAACTCAGCGTGTAATTCGGGATAGTGTAATTGGGGGGTCCACTGTATTGATGAAGAATTCATTGACTTTTTTTTTAAATAATGGATTATTCTAAGAATAAAAATAGCTATTCATGAAATCCTTTATATTTGGTCAGTATTTTGGATTTTTTAATTAATCAATATGACATGTAAATGACACACGCACTCGGCGCAGACTGATCTCTCGCAGCACATGCCACTCGTACGTCTGACTCGCACTCGGTACATCATACCGGATGCGAGCGACAAAAAACATCGCGCTAGTGGGTACCTACATAAGCGAATATTATTGTTTTTTTTTTTTTCGCAATTGCAGACAATAAAAGACAATGATTTTTCATAATAATTATTCTTTAGACTTTAGAGCCCCACGGCTAGGTTAAGAAAATCTGCATATTTTTTTTGCCAAAACTTATGCAACGGAGCACAATGAGAATTTATGGTTTTCAACACATAATCATCATGAAAATGATGATATATTCAAATTATAGCAATACGTCGTTATGAATGATTGCTTCCTGGTACAATTTATTGAATTTCCGCCACCGTTTCGTCTTTGGCACAATTTATACAAATTCGCAAACAACGTGATCCGCGCACGCTCCAATTAATTTACAATCGAAAAATTGAGAAATTCGCACAAAATCGCATACGCAACTCGATACGATTCAAATAACCTCGATTTACACGGCTAATTTGATACAAGTACCGTTCCAAACCAATCTTCTTCGTAATTACTTTTCATCATCATTGGAAGATGTTTTTTTTTTTTTTTGTTTTTATTCCCTTTTTTTTTAAAAAAAAGTAGTTATTACCGAGCCAATTTCGAAGCAGGTACTTGCGTGCACCAACACTTTAACACATTTTCTTCGGCCAATCGCGTGGCAATGTCTTCAGACTGGGTCACAGAGTTGCAGGCGCCCCCAGCTGCACAATCTCAAGAAACCCAAGACCAATTTCACGGACGCCTGATCCATCTTCGCATTCCGGCTATGGACCGGATTGTGAAGGCATTAGTGCGATTGCATTTTTTTCCCCTCCCGACGCATTAAGAACAATGAAACGGCGCATTGCTAAACTGGATTTGGACAACAAAAGCGGCACAATGGCAATTAGAAGATCATTGTTGGCCATGTCCTTCGGCCCAGGCAAACACACACATTGTCCGTTATATTATGTACCATGCCTCGAAGCGTGCATGTTAACCAAAAAAAAACCCAAAAAAAATCAATATATTTGGATAAAAAACGCAATTATACCAATCTAGATTAATCGAACGGTGATGTTGCGAAAATTTAAACACGCGGAAAACGCTTGTGTTCAAAAAAAATAATATTATATTAAATGCAAATCCGATTGTGGTGTTGCATTGAAGTTTCTTGAGTTGCAACGTACGTGCTCTTGCTGCGTTCCAGGGCATCGAGCGATTATTAAACCCGTATCTGGAATGCGATATTGTACAACAATGACTAATACGACACGTTGTAAAATATTCAATAATGCAACGCGTGGCACACACTCGCAAAAACTCAAAAACCCGCGAAATTATTCATAAGTCGATTGCAATTCAATCCAGCGTGCGAAACGATCGATGCGCCTTGCGCGGATATTTTTGAGATATCTTGAGTACATTTTTTTCAACAAATATTGAAAATTCATGAGACGAGCGTTCAAACACCGGTGAAATTGATACACCTGTGCAAAGAGTGCGATGTGTGAAAAAAAAATAATAACGTATTCGGCAAGGCCGACATACTGCTTTTTGTTTGGTCGTCGACTGCTACCACTAATCTCGAAAAAAAAAAGAATCAGAGAGCGGAGTATAGAGGTTTTACGAGCATTTTTTTTACTCGTTCTGCGGAGAAAAATTTCACAACTTGACAATATCCTCACGTAGCGAACCTTGGAGAACCGGACCGTGACTGCTGAGTACTTGAAGAATATCAATTATGGAATTAAACGAGGTGAACAAAAGAATGCCGCGTGAGGACGTCGTCATGTACCGTGGCTCTGACATAACGACCGCTGGACATCAATGTCCAAGTATAACACGAGAGGACTACCGAAAAAAATTAGTTGTTCGTTGTGTGGACAAAAAGTTCATCATAATACTTTATGAGCCGCAAGGTTTTACATCGAACCTAGCCTGGGGGCTAAATTTGCAAAATATTAGACAAAATAAGACATTTAGAAGAAATCTGTGGTAAAATAATAAAATTACGTTGTGCATGGCATGTTTTTTCTGATAACGCAGTGGGGGTATGGCTCTCACGCCAAAAGTCGTGAAAGTGTCATAACGCTTGGCTACAAAATCATGGCAAAAGGCGTGAACGGCTCATAACGCTAGGGTACAACATCACGCCTTTTGGCGTGAACGGCTCATAAAGTGTTAAAATCATTTAAACACTATCTTCGACAATTCTTTGCCGTTCAACTTCAACTTTAAATCATACTTTTATTGAAAAGACAATGGATTTGGAACGATTCAAACCAGAACCTAGTAAAATTCTTACATAAAATGATTACTCAAATAATTCTACTAATGAGAGAGATAAACCTGATACTCAATAGATCAATATTTGTATTCATAATAGTGAGTTAGAGTTGTAAATCTCCGAGTTCAATGATTTCCAACGGCGCTTAAACCTCTTTCCGCAGGGTATGAAGATGAAAAAGCTCTCAAAAAGATTGGCTTCGATAACGTGGACATTTACATCTCGAAGGCCACCTTTTTTTTACTTGGCGTCGAGTCGACTTTTGGGGATCCATATAGACTACTTTGAAAACCATTGCTTTATTAACACTCAGGGACCCGGTCCCGCGTTAGTGCGGAAATTTTCGTAAACGGTA
>JAGXCT010034011.1:0-34682 GCA_022495035.1 Philopotamus ludificatus
AAAAAACGCGTATAGTCGGATAACGCGTGATATGCGCGCCCCGGACATACGCAAAAACGCCTTTGTTGTGCAATCCACGTTCCCCGTAAGCAATGTGTAGGCAAAAAAATATTATTTTAATAAAAAATCGTATGTTTAAATAAAATATAATAAATTTTGATTATGAAAATGTATTACATATCATATTTAAAATAAATAAAAATGATTTATCATTAATTATTAATTTTTGTTCAGATCATTTGTATGTTTCGTGTCAAATTCGGTTACATTTTGTCGATCATTAGCATTATCGATATGCGATTGGCGATATCCACGATTATATGCATGATTTTCAATAATAATATTTTCATAATGTGTGCATTATAGTTCATATTCCGGATATGGAAACGGTAATGTCAGCTTACCGAATTACGTAAAAATGTTATTTCCGAAAATATTACACAATGAAATCGAATGATTCCCCGTGCATTGCATGTTTTTCAGCTTCCTGTAAATTTAAATAGGATGAATAGGCAACGTCGTTTAATCTCATTACCGATAAATCTCGCCGACGATAATTTTTCAGTCATTTTCACTTTCTCCGCATACATTTTTCTTTCATTACACGGTGCATTCCTTAATGTTATTGTATGGCATGTGGACAATAGTTTCATGAATAGATTGTGAATAGAAAAAAATAATTCAACAATGACAGTATTGAATTTACAATGACAGACAGTGACCACTTCGTGTTTAACCACTAGCGTGCCAATCAATCCTCGGCAATTATTATTATTTTTTATTACAATCAAATAAAAACAGATCTGGTAATGTATGATCACAACTTAATTGTATATTCAATATATTTAATTATTACGTTGGAAGAAAAATTTAATTTTCCGGTTCCGGTAGAAAATTTGCAACGTGTCGCGTTATGTGAATAAACGTTTTTATTGTTTCACGATTCTTAATGGCTCAATATTGATATAATTAAATTTATTAGGATCTATTATTTTTACATAATTTATACAATGAGCAATAAATCATCATAACGTGCAAACTTATTTTTTTATTGCAAAATTTTGACAGTCACTACTATTGATTGAGTCTGGGTCATGCTATTAAAATATAAAAATATTAGTAGTATTGTAAAAATATTTCCTTATACGTGAGAATAAATTACAATAAAAAATTTACTACAATCGGTATCTATCTTAAAAATAATAGTAATTATGTAGTTTGATCCCTTTTTGTTTCCCGATTTTTTTAAGTTGAATTACATTTTTTTAAGAAAAAAAATCAATGTATTCTAATGAATCAATTTTTATAATTATGGCATAGATTAATCGATGCATAATTAAAGCTATATATACGTTAAAACTAATTATTACTATTTATTATAGATATATGTATTTAAAATAATGAGTGTTATTATGTTACATAGTATATAAATGCAATAAAATTAAAAACAAGATTTTTATAACCTCGTTTCTGTAAAATTTGCTTTATTTGTAATAAATTTGTGTTAATTTTTTGGTATATTTTAATATAATTATTTTTAAAATTCATTATGCTGCATCATAACCCAATAACGTCGTCGATAAATTTGTTTTTAATTCGTGTTTTTGCATTGGACCCGTTTTCTGATTAACTTATGTGCTTATCCATTAATATGTCCATTGAAATTTCGCTTTTATAGCCTTGATCTGTATATATTAATAAATGTACTGAGTATATCCGTTGATTAATTAACGGTGAACATATATTATTTATTAAATTAAGCAAATATATGTATTTGTTAAAAAAAAAATGCATAAAATCATATTATTTAATGCTAATTTATGAAAGAAAATCGTGTTTTATATGTAATACAAATTGATTAATTATTAAATAATTTATTTATATAAAACGCCATTTTATTAACAATATTCTTACATCATTACGAAGATATTTGTATATTATTAATATATTATATTTATATTTGCTACATCTATAGATGGTGCAACAAACTTATGCATATTATTCATAAAATTAAATATTATATATATAGATGTCTCTTATTTTCGTATATTTATTTTAACCGGTTCAGTGCCATGAGTACACTGGTGTACGCTATGAGAAGTGGTCACCATTCCCAAACGTACACATTTGTACAAGTATTTTTATTTATCTGTCTCTTTAAAAATTCGTTGGATATTCTATATCATGTTGTAGTGACATCTATTACGGATATTATTACATACTAAAAATCATTCATACAAAAAAAAAAAATACTAAAAAAGGGATTATATGGAAGCCGTGCCTCTATTCTCTTTTACATTTGATTATCTGTAATTATTCATATTAAGTTTATGACTCGAAAGCACTTAAAATACACTGAAATTGACATATTTTAAATATTCGTCACAACATATTTCCGTATTCATTCATATCTTTCAGCAATGCAAACATCTACTGATTATTTTAATTTATATTTTTGAGAAAATCAAAAAAATACCCTTATCTCTTTTATTATGTGAGTATAACCGATATATAAATATTAGAAACAACGTCTTTTCATATTTAATATCGCTAAATAGAATGTTAAACAAAATCAGATTTTATTATCCAATGCTTTTTTCACAATATGTGCTATATTTCCTTGGAGTAAATATTTTTTTCTTCTTTAAAAGAAAGAAAGATTTTCCTTACGCCCATTGATGAAAGTATTATGTCAACAATTTGCAATTTTATTATCAATACTGAGACATCTATGAATAGATGTATACATTGACATAATTGTATTTATGATTACCAATAGGTGTCACTGAAAAAACTTTATTTTGATTTTAATAACAAATATGAGTTTATAATTAATAATTAATTGTATGGATTTTATTTTGACATTTTTCGCGTCATTGTTAAAACCTTCTCCCGTTAAAATAACACTATGAACCATAGTAATAAAACGGCTACATCGAATGGCAAGGGAGTTGTGAAAACCTAGCCCATTGTATGAATTGATTTTTAGAATTAATTGTAAAAGTATTTGAATTATTATTAAATTATTATAAAAAAATATTCTTCTCTGTGTAAAATGAATAACATATTATGTAAGGTTTAAATAAATAAAATGCATGTTTGTTTCAATTCGTTTTTTATAAAAATATATATATATAATATATATGAAAGTATAAAAATAATAGGATTAGATCCAATTTTATTATCTAAGTACAGATCAAATAAGAGATAACCTTTCTCCAAAACTATCTTTGGAGAAAACACAAGGACCAGAATCGCTTTCGTCCGAAAACGGACAATGCTCTTGAAGAAGAAAAAAAACTATCATATCTAATAATTACTTGCATACTCGCACATACATGGACTTAATAAACTAATACATAAACAAATCACAAGTTCGATTACACAATACAAATAAATAAATAACGATAAATAAATAAATAGTAGAAAATGGCACATTGAGTAACAATAATACATCATAAATTAATTATTTAAATAAAATAGCACCGATTATGAATGAAATGTATCAAATGAAATGTTCCCAGAAATCTATGATTTCTGGGCACTTAACTCATTATCGAACCTTTATGAATGATGATTTGGAATATTATGTCATGCTATTCATCCATCGTCATATAGTGAAAAAAATAAATTAAAATAAATGTCAATCGATTTAAACTGGCTCGATCAAAAACATAAAATAAAAAAAATGAAAATAGTAACTTAACTTAACATTATATTGGCAAGTAATGTAATAATTATTAATTTTGGAAATTAATTAAATTAAAATTTTTCAGGAACTTTGCACTAATATTAAGTTGCGACACGAAATAACAATTTATTTCTTGTATTTATTATTCGAAAATAAATAAAGAATATATAAATGCCGCGCTTAAAATCTACTAATACTAACACAATTCGTATACAATACAAATTATTCCAGAGAAATGACTGGTTCTCACAACGTGAGTACAAATCTTTCAATTTTTCACGTCAAAAAATTGGCTAAACTATTAATTATAAATAAAGCTACCACAGGACATTTGCGAGCTTTGGAAGTTCGTAAATTGGAATGTTTAGATGTTGAATAATATCACAGCAAAGGCACAATGAATCGATTTCTTGGCTATAACCCTTTGTATGGGTTTTGGACTGAATGTACCTTCAGTGCCTTGAGATCTTCCAGTGCGCGCCATTCGAGACATAATCTTCTCGGTCTTCAGTCTTCCGCGAGGAATCTATCCGCCTTCTTTTCTTTAAAATCGACATCGCAAAATTGCAGAATTTATCCGCTGACCATTGGTTTGCGTTGTTTTCTTTCGTTCGAAATCTTATGTCTCGCCGGATGCAGAGTCGTTAACGTCTTTTTGTTTGCAACGGGGACTTTCTTCAATTTCAATTTTCTTTTGCCGGTTTTATTACTCTTTTTCTGATCCATGACGATGTTCCTCCACTTGGTAATGTAATCCTTGTATTTTTTCAGGAAAGTGCGGTCGTCGGTGCAGATGTCCGCGAACGTTTTCACCTTTTTAGTGCTGATTTTAAATTTCGGCAGACACTTGTTGCCGTGAAAGTTGTATTTTTTCAGCGTGTTGTTGAGGCCCGTCTCGATTTCGCACAGCAGCGACAGTCCGTCCGTCTTCAGATCGTTGAGATTTTTCAATCGAGTCTGCGGATTGATCTCCTTGCTCAGCGATTTGAATTCGTATGCGGCCAGATGACCGAACCCCTGATTAATCATGCAGAGTTGCTCCTGATAGAATTTCTTCAGCAGATTGTACGGCTGCAAAGATACAAAAAATAAAAATTTAATAAATATATAAATAATGGGGGAGTTCGCGTCGTTATCGACGAGGAAAAGCGGTCCTCGTTATTTTTTATGCTCGATTATTATTAAGTTAATTACTGTTTGTCCACACACGTCGGCGTAACTTTCATGAGATCCCAAGCAGATGTAGGATCACTAACTGTGGGGCAATTTGTCTTTAATTGAAGCATAACTGCCACTTGGAAAACGTAAACTGAGTGTTACGAGTGCCGCTAATGAGCTGCCACGGTTTAAAAGTTGCCATTCGTGTCATTTTCGCATACACCTTGGACCGATGCTTCCACAATTATCATTTTTTTTAATGCGGAATGCAATCGCTATTGTATAATTGAGACGTATGCAGAGGACATTCCGCGAAAGATTTTTTTTAATCGCGCATCTGACATGCGAACGATGCTAATTTGACGCCGAAACGGCGCTTTTGAAAGCTTCGTTTTTACGAGCGAACTCGTTAAGCCTAGCCATGTCGATGGGGTAAATTTTATATTAGGGGTACCCATAAGTAATGTCGTTTTTTCGATGCGCCATCTTTAAAAAGTCTTCTTCAGTCTGTTAGGCAGTAAGGACGTGTTATAAGTTTCTCTTGTGTAGCGACTACCTGCTCGTGGCCTTTTTTAGACAATAAAAAATACGGTTTCTTTATCCCTCTGACGACAATGGGAGAGACGTGTCCGTCGGAAGAACATCTGCAGAGCTGTATACTTTTTCAATATCATTTGAAAAAGAAAGCGACAGAGGCTACGAAGGATATTTGCAAGATTTACGGTGACATATTGGATGTCAGGAAATGCCAACGATGGTTCAAAAAAATTAAATCTGGTGATTTGTGTTTGGAAAACGAGCCTCGAAGTGGGTCGTCCACTTCGAGTCCAGGCGGATGAAGCAGTCGTAAATTCTGCAGACCGAAGATGACTATTTGCTGACCATTTAAAACCTATCGGAAAAAGGTCGGTACATCCTATCCAGTAGTCAGAGAACTTCTAAAGAAGTTGGGAAAGATTCAAAAGAAGGTGTTTGGGTCCCCACGATTCATGCAAGGACGCCATGTCGCGAAATTGACGTGTGAAAAAATGGGTCACCCCGTTGCATCCTCCATACTCGCTGGATCTCGTACCATCTGCTATTTACTTATTTCGTTCTATGGAACATTTTCTAAGAGATCAAAATTTCATTTCTTTAGAAGAGGTAAATACAGCCTTTTCAGACTATTTTCAAGTCAAAACCCGCAGAGTTTTACAAGAAGGGCATGGATGATTTGAAAGAAAGGTGACAGGAGGTTATCGATAATGTATGAAATTATTTTGTGTAAGAAAAGTTAAATAAAGTATAAGAAAAATTGTTTTGAACTGCATTGAAAAAAAACGACATTACTTATGGGTATGATAAATAATCATTGTCCACAATTGCAGAAAAAAATATTTTGGACTGATATTGGAGGTGGATCATGGTTTTGTAGATTCTATGGAGCTATGAGGAGCTAGGCCGCTATCCAGGCCAATTTGGTGACGTATGTGCTACAAGAAGTGAATTGGCCATAGCCTCCAAGCAACGGGCTTATGGCTGGCGACTTGACTCATATTATAAGAGGCAGGATAACCTGGAGGACGACCATCACAGTCCTCCAAGTGGCAAAAACCCGCCTTAGGGTTAGAAGACCACTTAAATAATGAATAATAATAATATTGATGAGCTAAAAAATCCAAAATATCGAACAAATTACGAAACACACTATGAAAAACATTTTTTAGAACTAGAGTTGGATTGGTTCACGTCACGGAATAAGGGATCGATTCCCTCTTCACTATCAGACAGAATCGTGCAGGGTTGCCACTTCTGAACACTCCATCCCTTACTCTAAAGTTAAGGAAATTCCAACGGGTCAACAATTGCAATTGCATCAGACTTGACAATATCCATTTTAATAAAAAAAAAACAAGATATTGATGGAGAATTCGTCGAAGTTTTGGCTTGAAATGCTTGGGGTCCCCGGGAGACCCCCTCCGGAAGACGCGGTGGTTTTCGAGCCGGTCGAATGCAGTTACAGTTATGAGCGTACGTTCTATAGATCAGAAAACCGCAACCGTTGCGGTTATTTATGCACGGGGATGCATAGCCTAATCGAAATATTTCGCGCAAAAAAAAATTACGCATGCAAATTAGCGACGGTGCAACCGACGCCCCGCGGCCCGGACAGGATTTTGACCTCGCTCTTTATTTTAGGACGCGCAAAAAAAAAGTGTGCAAAAATTCTATGCGTGCACATGCACGTCAAATCGATCGATGTGGGTATGGTGAATTACGGCTTTTGTTATGGGATTGAGGCGGTCATTATGGGATTGAAAGCTCGAATGTGGGCGAATATTGTCCCGCATCGCGCACTCACCTGCAGATCTTTCTTGTTGGGATATTGGGGCTTCCTGATCCACGTCTTGAGGCTGTTGAGCTTGCACCGCGAGTACAGCGGGTTCTCGCTGGTCCTCGCGATCATTATCAGCGAGAGGTTCAGCTTCAGCTCGAGATTGTCCAGCCCGAACGGCGAGTTCTTCACCCCCTTCTTGATGGTGTGCGGTCCGCAGGGGTTCGGCCAGACGATCGTCTTCCTGTTCGGTTTGATTGTGTGCGGCGCCGAATCCGCCGGCGGAAACGTCAGAACGGACACGAGTATCAGAAGTATGACTCTGCATAGAAATATACCTGAAAAGAACATTTGCGAATTAGCGCCACTTCGTCTTTGAAAAAATTGATCGCCGCTCCGAGTGTTTACCACGTGAATTTATATCCATGAAAAGGTTATTTGTTCATTATTTTTATGTCAACGGTTTGAATGTATTAATCCACAAATAAAGCACAGTCATATATGATGTAACGCCGACTTCTGTCACCGTCATATTATTACACACTGTTGTGCGCAAGGATCACAGCTGTGAGTCACACGGCGGTTGCGCAAAGAGGCGACATTGCGGCCGCGAGTTAAGGCGCGTGCGCTCTGGCGCCGGTCCCACCAGAGACTGAGGCCGGTTTAGAGCGCGCCGGCGCAAGAGACCCCACCAGCTCGCCAGTTTCCACCACCCAGAACTTTTTTCCCCGGCGAGATGAATGCGCGAAAGCGGCGAACCTAATCTCGCGGGATTCCCCCGGTCTGCGTCATCGCGGTTAATTTTTTTTCACACTTTTAATCACCGAAACAGAACAACGAAATCGCCGCCTCATGCTCCACAAACTACATATTTTTTATTATTATAAATAAAATCATAATTATAACGTTCGAATTTACGCACGAAAATTGCATAAACGCAATCAGATATGCAAATAACTGTCGGCAATAATTTATTAACTGATTAAGCGGCGATGGATGTCGTTTATTTCACAGTTTCACAGTCCGGACGATTGATATTTACCGGTATTGATCGTCATTTTGGCGAAGGATCGCGATCAGCTGTTATTGGAGTGTTTTAAGTTCTCTAAGACACGTGCTGTATCGCAGAAAAGGCAACTAGATATAGTAGGGATTCGATGGAGCGCCCCGCTTAAATATTGAACACACGTGACGTAGGCACATTCGAGATATGGATTTTATGAATGAAATGTTGATAAGTGAAAAGCCCGAAAAAAACCGAGTGTAGTATTTGCAAAGTGCAAAAAATTATCGGATGGAAACTCGTAGAAAATATTGAAACGTTACGACACGAAACGGTCGCTCTCAATTAAATCATTTAAATGATTTAAATCATTTATTAAAAACAATTACAATTTTGAGATATTGGAATCTAATCTTATAATCATCTCGAACTGATTGCATAAGTTTAATAATTAAATATAATAATATACGAGCATCAGTGACCTATTTACATAATTGATGCGAAACTCTGCAAGATCCTATCGTTTCGACTATACGAATTATATTTATTTTTTTGCAATATTATACAATATTTAACAATAACAACTGTTATCATATTTATATATCAATTAGCGTCCGAAATTTTTATCTCAAGAATTTCAACAAGTATATACATGTCAAAAAATGCAGCGATATTAATCGTTGCAGAATATTTACAGATGTTTCATCGAGGTGAGTCGCGTCGAATTCTTATTCACTTCCTTCCGCTAATTACGGCAATGTGCAATAAATCAGAATTGCCATTAAAGATAAAGACGTCATCTTGGATCACGTACGTAGATAACGGCTCTAAAAAAATAACTCTAGTTTCATACGAATTTTGCAATAACTGTAATCGCGTTCGTCACAATGTCATCTCGTAAATTATCAATGATGCCATATTATTGCAACCGGATGGAACGAATTCCACGTTCGAATTCTCGCAGATCATTTCCGAATATTTGCAGATTTTTTTTTAGCATTCGTCTGGCGTCTGGTGAGATCTATCCGTTCACCACATCCGTTTTTTCGTGCGCTATTTCTCGTTATATTATTATTTAATATTTAATCCGTTTAAATTTTCCTTAATGCGTTATCACCACCATAGTTTTCCTCTAATCATTGCATATTAAATATTATGCATTCACCGTTATTGATATCAGATCTATATTTAAATCGAGAACGATTGCAAATATTTGCTTGTAAAAATATAATATCTAATCGAAATTCCTTTTAATAGATAACCGAGTATATATACATAAACAGAAATAAAAAAAAACTACTTCACTTTTATGTATCGATCGTATTACTATGTATTATGATAAATATTATATTTTATCAATTTTACGTCATAGTGACGTATATGAAGCACCTTAAAGGATATTTGCTTATGTGTCGGGACGTAGGAATATTTCCTAGAAAATTTTTACTGCCAAATTATTCTAGAAAGGTTTAAATATTTGAACACGTTCGATATATATTTTGCCATATTAGTCATTTTTGCTCTCATTGTGTGGATATGACAACACTGAGGAAGTCTCCCACATATTATTACTTTGTGCGCATGCGCATAGGACACTTTCGCCTCCACACAGTGCGACACTTGACGTTTATCTACCGATTTTATTGGCCAACTTCGACCATCTCAACAATATCCTATGCAGATATGAGTCGAGACAATAATTTATGAGGATATCCACTCGTTGGCCGTATTTCAAGATCGATAGCTAATGCGAAAGTCTGCTCTGAACGGACATGAGCGATGAATCTTAATTTTAATACGTAATTTTAAACAAAAATATTATCAAAGAGATAATCGAGCCGATTTTTTTATTGATAAATGGGATATTTGATAATATAAAAGATGACACAATTCTAATATTGTAGCTCACGCAATTAAGATGCATCACGAGTCGATAATTTTAATCTGATAATAGTGTTTGTTTTTTTATGGCGGGCGCCTGAAATCCCCTGTAGAGTATTTCAGCTAATTATGCACGATGAATAAGCAAATTATATATATTTTTTTATCGCATGTTTAATGCCGCCATTCATTCTTAATATATAAATTGGGAATGTTCATTCATTGAAGAAAGGACATGCAGTGTCCAGTAGTCGATAAACATATCAAGGATCGCAGCTGTTGCAGAGGCGTGGACCACAATTCATCACTTAACCCAAAAAACGGGTTGTCGAATGCACGAGGACACACCCATGGTTATCAGTGCCGGATCCTGAAACTGCCCACATCCATCCCTGCATATAATTTCAGAGATATAAATAAAAATCGTGAAAATCAAAAAATAGAATAATATTTAATTTTCCTCATTGAAAATTAACAAAATGTTTCAGCTAATATTAATAATATCGATTATTCGGAGTGTGGCCATGACCTCCTTTTATTCAGTGGAGGATGGATACAATTTTCGTATGAAACACCATTCATCTGAATGGCATCCAGATTTAGTCGGTTTGTTGCCGAACCCGGATCTCCCCTGCCGACTAAAAAAATATAGTAATCTCATTAGACGTTGACTTTTGATGTTAAGTTTAGATACTTCCAAGACTTGGCCAGTTTAGTCACGACGGCTCTCACAGGATCCTTATTCAAATAAATGAATGCTAGTGAGTCAGAATTCATTTAAATCGATTGTCGAAACTAGACAGACGCTATATCGACCGTTACTAAGACTCATCTTCGATTTATTTTCGTCAGCTCATGGCTCTCTCGAATTAGGTCAGCTATTTTCCTTGTATTATAATATAGCCGTGAAATTATTTATATAATTATAATGTATTATAACTAGCTAGAATAAAAATTGAATCCGTGTTATTCGCTGATGATATTATTCTTGCCAGTAAAATCCAGAGTGTAGATAAAGTCATCTGATATATAAAGAAAATTTATTTAATAACGATAAAGAAAGCGCAGCAAAAGCTTCATACTGCTAAGCTTTGCTGCTTAATTTCTGCAGATTAAAAAATAATGCTCTGATGTTTGACAAGTGTTACGTCTAAAGAAATGATATACGACAAGCACACACTAAGAACTTAACCTATAGCACTACAATAATTTAAGATAAAAATACAGCAATTAATTCAGGATATGTTTAAATGATTTATAAAAACGTAAGCAGACTACAATATTAGATATTTTAAGAAAGTATTCTTGAAAGACGTTTTTAATACAAATATTTATTTTATTTCGTGTAAAATATTATTATTACAGTTGTTTTTATGTCAAAGGATGCGTTTTTCGTGAATATTTCTGATATATAAATAAGATTTTTATTTTAAATCCATCGAAAGATATTTATAGAATCTTAACGTTAGTTTATCTTATGTTTTATTATTTTATTAAGTGATATTAGGGGAGTCGCAATTAAATCGTGCTGTAAAAGAATGAACGAATAGAGATTTTCTTTAATAATTTGATTACGAATATTTTTAAAATTTATTTTTAATATTTGACGATGGATAAATGGCATAATAAAAAAATCCACAGCCCCATTCCCTTTGGTTCGATAAAGATTCTAAAGATGCGGGGACAATGAGTCTCTTATACTTATATTGCCCCCCAGGCAGTATCAAAAGGTTTCACAGAATCCATAGATTTAAAGTTTTTACTAAATATCAAATAATTTTAAGTGAATAACATAAGCTCAAGTACAAAATCAATAATCAATAAAAAATGTGTACTCAAAAAATATCCTATTTCATATCAATTGATTCCTAGGTGTCATATTTACAATTTTTTGTTTACCTCACAAAACATTCAATTGAGCATAATTTATTTTTCTTTCTTCAAACTATGATGGAAAATGTTATAAACAAGATCAGTATAGCGCATAGAATTAATAGTTCATAGTCAAAATCTCAATCTAACTGTTGAACCATAGAAAAACCAAAAAATAGACGATAATCAAAATCAAGCGACATATATTGATGTAGTAAGCCACTGATTTATAAATGTTAGCAAATTTATGGTGAAACAACATTTCAACGGCGTGAATTTAATAATTTTATATTTATTTAAATTTATTCTCATCCATTTTTTTCTTATAATTATTTTTTTCAACGCGTAAATGATGCCGTTAAAATTTCATGGCCGATTTGGTTGGTCCAGTTTTATTTTTCATATGTTTAGGAGACTTAATGCATGACTGAGAGAAGTAAAAAAGTTCTACAGTTCTTTATATTTATAACGGTCAGCTTGCTCGATTATATGCAGAAGCTTCATTTGGATAGAGGTACCACAGTCTTCAATAAGTAGACCACTATATAACAGACGTCCAGAGTAAACGATGGTGCTGAAAGATCTCAGAACACAGAAGATGAAAGATTAGAATAGCATGTGCTGATTATAGCGTTCTCGATGTTACAAATTTGTATTATTCTTAGAAAAATTCAGAGCCACTCCCTGAGGGCTGAGGGCTGTATTCCAACGCCCCCCTTAAATTTGGCCTTAGGGTAGATACGCGCCTAAGTCCAAGGATTATGGTTTGCGGAGTACTCAGTGTATTTATTCGCTTGACAATTTAATTTAAGCAATACTGCTGTTATTAAAATAATTTAAAAAGATCGTGTTGAGAGCTGAGGGCTCATTATTAATTCAGGGGGCCTCAAACCCTTCAAACCCCGAGGCTCCAGGCGCACGTCTTATGAGATCAAAACTTACAGGTAACTCAAAAATCATTATTATCAACCTTAGGGATGCCGACAATAATAAGTGGATTTTTCATTTTTAATTGCATTGATACATTTGGCACTGACGTATCTTGCCATTGATAAATATATTGTATGCTTACTCTATCGTTGGCTGTTGAAAAGAATTTATTTTCGGCGATTTTTTATTTGTGATATTTTACGTGTGTAAAAAATAGAAAATGTGGAAAATCTTTTTCTGCAAAAAAACGTCGCTATGATGTTTCAGCATTAGTATTCGCCGGATATGACCCCTCGGTACTTCTTTCTCTTCACAGAGATAAAAAAAATATATTTCGACTTTCATCGAGCTCCATATTGGCCTGACTTGACCTCCTTGTTCTTATTTATATTTCTAAAGATAGCAATAACATGACCGGAAGACGTTTTGATAGCATTAAGGAAAAGATAAGGATAGAACTGCTAATGGAGACTCAAACACATCTGATGTATCATTCAATTGATATATATTTTTTAATGTATCCAATCCGTCCCTTGTGTAAATTCAAGTTGACCTCCCCTGCCGTTAGTCGAACACAGTACGCGTGGGCCAGTAGACCAGTGACGGAATTGACTTGTAACTCGCTACGTTTCTCTCACGCACAGATTGATTGAACGACGATATTCCGGAATATTCAGCATCCGATTTAAAAGAATTCACCCACATTCGGTATGTGATGATTCACGGAGATATTGCGATATGTTGTGCAAGAGTCGAAAGAAATCGTCCATATAAGGAAATGATTATAGGCATAAGCAAATAGTACGTCACATATCAAATTTTTTTTTTGTAGACATTGAGCCAGGTTAGGTATATAGAGAGACATTGACATTGTGCCGTATGATTTCTAAAAAAAAATGATAAAATATTTTAGATACGTGCAAAAATGACGGGACATGTATCACGTACTATCAACCTGAGGTCATTCATCCTTTTGATTATTCATTAATTGTTGTTGCAATACGACACTGGTTATGTAATACGTAAATATTAATAAACGATAGGCATTCATTCACTCGGTAGAATATAGCAGGAAAAATCTTGTGGTTTACATGAAATCATAATCGCCGATTGTTATCAATTTATTGCTCCTTTAGTCATATCCTTTTCATATGCTCTACATACGATCCGTGAATATCATATATATTTTTTAATATACGATGCTGTTTGTTTAAAAATTATTAAGCTGAATTCTTAACCAAATATAGCGATATAAAAATATTATTCATGTGTTAAAAATGTCGTTTAAACGAGTTGTATAATTATTATGAACCCACTGGCGCCACTTTAAAAATAAATTAGTATCGATACATATTCTGGTAACGTCGGATTTATACAAAATTAATTATTCGAACTGATATTTTAGATTATTTAAACGACGATAACAAAATTTCCAGCTCTAAATCAAAAATTGATTCGACTATTTTTACAGCGTGAAACGTCAATGGTCACATGCCGCGAACGAGGCCGATCTAAAAATATTAAGGAATCCGTGCAAAATGACCATTTGGGTCAGTATTAGAATGCTAATTGACATTTTTGCCATCTTCATCGGCGGCTAATCAGATTCCGATGGCAGTGTTCACTCACTGGATGAGATCACGACGGCGAGTGTTCCTAAATAGGGTCCGCTTTTCTCTCGAGGATGTGCGATGACGACACGAACTCTGCGCAAGGTCGCGTAATGCAATTTCATTAGTGACTCAATTTCATTCCGGGCATACCGCTTTTGTGAAGAAATTTTTGCATCAATTAGAGCCTAAATTTTCAGCACAAAGGATGCTGATGACTCGCGCTGACCGAAGTAAAAGTCTTCCAAACAATGAACGACCGATTTATCCTCATTACTTCGAATAGTAACTAATTTATCATATTACAGGTAGTTCTTCATTTGCGACGGTTCCACTTACGACAAAAAAAAACGTTTTCCACAAAATAAAATAATTAGAACGATAAATAAAAAGCATAAGAACATACTGATGATTCCCTTATTCCGTAGGGTCGCCTTTCCAACTTCGATGTCGACATTTTAATTGCGATATTGGAACAAAATCCACGTCAAATGACAAAGGAGTTGGTAGAGAGGCACACTACGTCACAATCTGCAGTTTATCGTCGCCTGGGAAAATTGGAGAAAGTCAGCAAGTTAGGCATACGATTACCACATTATCTCTGTGACCGAAATAAGGCGTCCTCTCAAGGCATAACATCGGGCTTTTTTTTCTACAGGACAGGCGATGAAAAATGGATCATCTATGAAAATATTGTCCGCAAAAGATAATGGTTGGATAAGGATCAACCACCCCTACCGGACCCTAAAGCCTATATTCATGGCAAGAAAACTTAATTGTGTGTATGGTGGGATCGTCGAGGGATAATCCACCACGAGCTGATGAAGCGCAACGAAACGATTACTGCCGTTACATACGTTCACCAGCTGTAAAAAAATAATGAAAAACTACTGAAAAGGCGTCTTGAACTCGTCAATCGGAAAGGTGTTATCCTGTTACACGAAGACGCCAGACCACACACGGCAAAAATGGATTAAAAAATCTGGAGCCCAACTGGTCTGTTTTACCACATCTACCATCCTTCCCAGGTTTTGCTTCTACGGACTACCCCCTTATCTGTTTCTTGCAGCATTTTATGAATGGAAAAACGACCATTTATTATGAGTAAGGCAATCGGGTTGTCGATACTTTCTTTAAGTCCGAACCCACGAAATTTTATGAGGAGGGGATCGTTAAGTTGCCAATAAGATGGAAGAAGGTTATATTTTGGATTTTTAACTGATCAATATGCCTCGTCGCACGTATTAATCACACATTTCACTCGTAATCGGCACATCGTACCACATGCAAGAGAGAAAAAACACCAACAGAAACGTGCGCGTGGCAACAGCAGCAAATATTGTTAATTATTTTTGCGATTGCAGAAAATAAATTCTCAACTTCTTTAGGATCTTCTGAGTACTGGACCAGGATGTACCGACCTTTTCCGATAATTTTTCAATGGTCAGCATCGGGTCGTCCACTTCGAGGCTCGTTTTCCAAACACAAATCACCAGATTTAATTTTTTTGAACCATCGTTGGCATTTCCTGACATCCAATATGAAACCGTAAATCTCGCGAATACCATTCGTAGTCTCTGTCGCTTTCATTTTCAAATGGTATTGAAAAAGTATACGAAATCCTGCAGATGTTATTCCGACAGACACATCCTCTCTACATTATCGTCAGAGGGATAAAGAAACCGTTTTTTTTATTGTCAAAAGGCCACGACGGATAAGCCACTTCACACCGGAAACTTATAACGTTCTTACTGCCTAATAGACCGAAGGCGACTATTTTTAAAGATGGCGCATCGAAAAAACGACATTACTTATGGGTACCCCTAATATAATACGGCACTGCTAGGCTAAAAGAATTTAAAATATTATTACTATTATTACAAATCGTAGAACCTTGGTAAGCAATTAAATCTTGTGGTTAATTACTAATATATACTTCAATTTATTGAAAATGATTTACCTGATACTACAAGGAAAGACTGAAGAGCACTAGCCTGACATATAGAGTCTGTAAAAAATCGTATTAATTGAAATAAATAAATCATAAAATTACGCTTTCAGTGCAATATATTATTATATAAAAATATTTAGATTAGTAAATTGTTAAATTTATGAGAGTTGCATAACAAAAGCACGTGATAAATACATCTTATAAGGTTGTTGCTTCTCCATTGAAGATAAATAAATGGATTGTGGTAATGTAATAAATACAGATGATATCGAATTTTAATTATTTATTAAAATTGCAGCCAAATTTAATCAAATACATTATATTTGAAAAAAAAATTGTTTATATGTCGACTCTTTAACCATAGCTTATCTCGGTTATAATTTAGGGATTATCCCTAATTTATTTACATTTCGTTGACATTTAATTCTAATAATCACCCATTTATTTTTAGAACTATAAACATTTAAAATTTAATTATGATCATTTTTCCCATTCAAATTATACTTATAAATTATTATATATTTTAGATCGAAAAATATTTTCTCATGGTGAAATATTTCAGAAGAGTTTATTAATAAAGAAAATTATTGCCGTAACGCTTTTCCACGTAACCGAAGCTATGCCATTGTCCAAGAATAGCAATGCAGAGATCATGGGATCAATACGTCTATAGAAAGTGGATACTAAAAGAAAACAATTTTTTTGCCAGTTGGGAAATACCAAAGACAATGAGGTGTTGCTTGTCGGCAAATTTTATGGTCATTTAGCGAGGATAAAGGAGCAGCTCGCCACAGTGATTGCAGCTGCAGCTAAACACAACGCATTACTTTTAATGTCACTGAGGAGCGTTAAACCCTGCGACGCCCACGTGCGCCTGCGCGGTGCAGTCGACACCGTGCCGGACACCGGATTGGCTACATCGGTACAACCGTTTAACCCTTCACCCGCGTAAAAGACCGCTGTTTCCACTTCATTACCTTTTTATTGTTGGAGGAACCATGGTCCAAGGAGAAACGCGCCAATTCCAAATTAATCAAATTCCATTATCTCGAGCCAAGATCGGTCGGCTACCTTTAGAAATATCCCGAAAGAAATCCATTATTTTCGCACGCTCTCGTTTGAGTTCAATTTGTGTCAACATATGGTAAAGAAAACATCTTATATGTTTTATTTCTTGTTGTGTGGTTCATCAGCTTTATTATTTGAGTTTAAAATCTTATTTTATTATTAAGGGTTGATTATCGTCATAGCTTAGAGGTAATTACAATCAAATTATGATTGTTAAAGTTAATTGCCAATAAGCGCAGATAGTATTCAGGTGGGTGACCGTTCTGAATACTTCTGAGTGACGCTGGTCAACAGAGGGGTGGGGTGGAGGCTGACGACCTTCTTTTCACAAAAATATTTATTGTCAATAATATAAGATGGAAAGCGGGCAGCAGCGCTCTTCAGTATAAAAAATTACTGTGGTGCAGAAGGCAACCGGAAACCACTGTACTGTATATTCCTTTGAAAACCATGTCCATGGTACTTTATAAAGGGAATCATGCACGTGGTCACGATCCTCAGAAATGAGGGAAAGTGGATTAATATCTTATATATAAAAAAAAAATATATAATAATATGTAATCGCTTCACGACTCAAAAAAAAAAAGGGTAAATATTTCGAAGCCAGAAACCAACGAAGAACATATTTGACATTGTGTGCTGATTTATTTTGATCGGAGTTTGAACACGTCCAAGGCCACAAAACACTATCAATAAAATTTATAGGCCAATTCTAACGATAAATCAATTTTGTTGTTAATTGCAGGATGAATTACAGGATGTCCCAAAATCAGCATGTCCCATAATCTTTTTCGAAGATGTGCTGCGATCTTTAATTATATCAGATTCTCTTCAAAATATGAAGATATATTACCAAGAAACACATCTTCAACGTGGACAACACATGAACATGTGTTGTCTATTTTATGTAATTGGTGAAATATTACTAGAGATATTGACTATGATCTTGGCGTTACCGATGTGGACAGATGTCACAAACTTTTTGTATATGTCTTAAGAAAAACATCATAAATAGTTATTGTCCTCAATTGCAAAAAAAAATAAAAACAACAATATTCGTTGCTGCAGTTAAGCGTGCGATGTTTCTTCTTGCTCGCATCCTGTACGACATGCCGAGTGCGAGTGAAATGTGCGAGTATTGACAAATAATCATATTTTTTTTAAAAATCGATGAAGAATTCACCATTATCTTGACTTAAAATGATTGGGGTTCCTGAGAGACCCCCTTAGAATGACAAGGTTGTTTTCGAGCCGCCGTGACGGATGGATTAAACGACAATTAGACACGCTCAAACCAAAACAGAAAAATACGACCAGATTTATCACCCTCTGATTGTTACCTGTTTCGATCTTTGGGGTATTAATAAAAATTTAGATAAAGTCAAAAATCATTTGGTTTCCTATTTTCAGTCGAAGCCATCTAGTTTTTATGAAAAAGAAATAGAAAAATAGCAGCAGAGTTGGAAGTTAGTTGGTAATAAAATAAGTGATTGGATTCTATATTGCTTTGAGTAAAAAAAATGAAAAATAAAGAGAAGGATTTCTTTCGGGATGACGAAATATTATGAAATACGTCAATCGTGTGGTCCTATCCGGAATTGCAAATACATTTATTTAGCCTCATCTACTAAACGTTTTACCTGCTCTTCCTGTTCGAAGTCAGTTGAGTTTCCTACATTACGCAAAGAGCTGAAATCCTGGTGAAAGCGTCTAATTTAAGTCTGAACTGTGTATACATGATCTTGAAAAAATACTGTACGAAATAGGATGCAGGAAACGGGATGTAAATAACAGACGTCCTTGACTTCAACTCCACTTTATATGCAAAAACACAATTACAATGAGCACTTTCATTATTTAAAACAAATAAAAAATATGCGTAACCTAATCTTATCGCAATAAAATTCAGACACGTGTACTTTATAAATATGTGATGTCATATCTATTAAACCACAATTAAAAATTTGTAATCAAAATCAGATTACGTCTAGCCATTTAATCAATATTGCTCTACTGACTGATACTTGCCAGTATCGATAAATAATTGAAAATATTATAATATTAAGACAATGATCACCTTGAAATAAAGTCTGACCTAATTCGATACTTTGAAAATATTTTAGCTGAAAATTTAGTTAATATACGAGTTTTCATAAAAAAAAATGTAATGGCTGTCTGACTAATTTGTTATTTATCGATGGATTAGATTATTCACTATTGATCTGACTTATACAAAGTATGATAAAAAAAATACGCAGGTTATTTCTCAATAAATCTAATATATTTATCAATAAAATTAATTCCAATTCTATAAATCATATATGTCAAAATACATCAACGTCAATCAATAAATAATGCATCAGATATTAGAATAAGAGTTACTATTAAAATCTTAAGCAAACTTTACTCGTTAAGAATATACTCAGACTTGTATCCTTCGATTATCTGAGGGGACGAAATCTGAGAAAAATTACGAGATCTGAGTACGCATTGTTAAATCAAACTAGGAATGGAGAAAAATCATCTTTTCCTAATTAAATCTATAATTACTCGATAAAAATTTAAAACCACCATTGTGACATTGGGCATGTAGGCGAATGTGTCAACATTTATGCTTACTCATACTCCTTACTGTCGGATTCATAATCTAGAAGTGTCTATGAACCGCATAAATATTTTAGTAATATAATTAATTTATTATCAATTTACTTAACCCGCGTGTCACTAACCACTCCCAAATTTGACTCTGAATCACCTTAATAAGTATATTGCACTATTGATATAAATAATATTTAAGAATAACATCCGCGATCAGTATTAATGACTGTGATTATCTGAAGCGTGTCGCCCTGTGCTGAAATGAATCATTTCGTCTAGCCAAACCTTATGCTAAAAAATCAAGTGAATCATAAATAATTATGTTTTAGGTTGACGCAATGAAAAAATGACATAATTGCTTGATTAGCATCAAGAATCATCAACCACATAATACGTACACGCATCTGATGATGAATATGGAGCTAAAGGTATATATTTTATTTATTATTAAATATGTAATATTGTATTTATAAGTTATATATATCCCATGATAAACTATGTAATATAAATAAAAAATATTGATAAGATAGGCGACATACAAAATATTGCTACAATAGTTCAATTCCTGGTAAATCTACTTGCGTAAAAATATTTTATTTACTTAAACTTTGAATCCTATCTCTAATCTAGAAGTTTGTAGGTTGCAAGTGTCCATATATGGCAATTCTATATATATCCTAACCATATTTATTTAAGATGTATTCATATAAAATACAACTTTATTAATAATTGAATCATATGATAACATTTTAAATAATCATTATAATTAGAAATATTTATGATAAAATTTACGAGTAAAGATCATATATTTGAGATGTTTTTATATATTACGCTGATTAAAATGCGATATATATAAATGGATTAAGATTTTTCTCGATAAATAATTCAGATTATTGATTGCATTTATTTGTGGTTAAAAAAATATGTTATTATAATCCATTAAAACATTTTATAATCTTACTTAAACACCACAACAATATTGCTAAAAATTAGAGCAACGCATTATAATCATGTGATATTGCACGTGTACAATAATGCAGTATTTATTATTAGAATATTATTTTAATCCTATATCAATATTTTCTGTAGGTTGAGTAAATCATATTTTTTTTATAAACGGAACAACAAAAAATATTTAAAATATTAATGTT
This sequence comes from Philopotamus ludificatus, assembly GCA_022495035.1. Taxonomy (NCBI): domain Eukaryota; kingdom Metazoa; phylum Arthropoda; class Insecta; order Trichoptera; family Philopotamidae; genus Philopotamus; species Philopotamus ludificatus. The sequence continues at coordinate 21,228 of JAGXCT010034011.1, forward strand.
AAAGCAATAATTATTAAATAAATATTAATTAAATAATATGTAAGTTATATAAAAGAGATTGTTCATTAAAATTAATATATATATGTTATTAATTGTTACTTAAATAGGTTGTCCGGTCAAAAAAGGCGTATTTTATATTAATTTAGTTTAGTTAATTTTTCTGCAAGATTCGTAAAACATGCAAGTTAAGTTAAAGTCACGTTAAAAAAATCTACAAAAAATAACATTCTTCTGATGTCGAGTGGTCTCCTGACACAAAACATGTCTTGTAAGACTTAAAACACAACTTAAAATACGCTCCTTTCAACCGGACAACCTAATATTTAAATTAATAGTATTCTAAATACACTATTTAATTATTTAAAATTCTAATAAATAAACAATTAATTTAATTATTAGAATTTTAAATACAGATTATGAATTTCAAATAAAATAATATTATAATAAAGATATAAATAAATTGATTGTACTGACAATTTCTATAACATATTTTATTAATACATGCATCCATATTAATTGTGTAGATTCTTCTCTATTATAAAATATGTACAAAATAAGTACGAATGGTAGCCATTTGGTTAATCTCTGAAAAATTATCGAAATGAACGACATACCGCTACCATAATGGTTAACAACCTCTATAATCAGCCCAAACCTAAAACCGTTTAATTAACTGAATCAATATTTATGTAAAGTAATATCAAAAACCCTTAAACAAGTTTGTCTTATACTCTTGACAAACTAATCCTGGGTTCTTTCTATGTTCTGTTTACACAGAATACATGTAGTTGACTAATATCCCAAGAAAACACTAAACTAAAATCTTAACTAAAATAATGCACCCAAATTAAATAAATTTGACTTTGCTCACTGATTTAAAAGCGTCTTTATATTTTTATTTATGTTAGAATAGATTCCTTAATCTTTATTTTCACTAATTGTTTATATATTTAATTGCAGTATTACGTTCTTGTTTAGTCTAGAATTTGTACGTATTCTAATAATATTTAAGAAATATACAGTATTTTTTAAATTATATAAAGTAACATAAATTAGTATGATTAATCAGAAAATCTTTGAATATTTTTAGGAGGTTGAAATTCTTATATTATTTTTGATTCATATTAATATTTGTATTATCTCCTATTAATAATTAAAATAGTACTCCATTTTTACGCGGTTTTACATGAGGAAGCCATAAAAAAAATCACAGTATTTTACTTAATATTTATCAGATGATTCAATGTCCCATTAATTAGTGCCACAAATGAATAGTGCAATCATCGCTTATCAGATAACAGTTTTTATTTACGTCTTGCATATTTTGACATTAGCTAATCATGATTAGCACTTTTTCGCGGTGTCAAGGGCAAGGAAACTGTTAGGTTCGGTTATCAGCAGTAACATCCCACGTCAACAGCCGACCGTCTTATACTACTTCTAGTTTCACCTCGAACATTCGTCATTCTTATGACGTCATCTGCTCACTCTTATCGTGTAAGAGGACACATGTCCTAAATCAAACAACGTGTCAGAGCGCCGTTTGATATTTACTGTCGGTGACATATGGAGATATGGAAGTATCGAAGGATCGGGGATTTCCCAGGTGCATTCGTCATGCAGTTATAGATTAAAAAAATATAATGTCTTAATGTCAGGCTTTGCGTAAACGGGATTGTCCCTATGTATTATTGTTTCTTTTTAATAAGATCGTATATTGATATATTAATATGAATTTGAAGGTGGATCGAGTTCTCGAATCGTGTTGAGGGAAAAGCATTGATGGAACCGATAAGTAATTATATTTATTAAATGGTATTGAAACAATGATGCAATGCAATATAATATTATTATATATATAAATATTCAGGGCCAATCGATTTCAAATACCTGACAGTAAGGGCTTATGTTTATGCTTAGATAATATATTTTTTTTATTTATTTAAATTTTTATTACATCCATGTTTTATGTTATTGAATATCACAAATAATTTATTAAATACAAAATATCATTTTTTAGATTTCACCAATTTTTACTGTAATAAATTTAAAGAATAAAGTGAATATAAATATTAAGCAAAAATTAAAGTATTTTTTTTTACATAATTACTTGTATCTGCAGCAGAGATTCATTAAAGTCGAGAAGGACGTTATTATCAACTGTTTTTTTTAGTATAAGACTTCTTTAAATACTTTTCTAATCTTGAAATTTATAAAAAAAAAACCTATTGACCGAATTATTAGAAGAGTATGATAAATAATCATAGAAGATAAAATTTTAAAGAGCTTTTGCTCTGGATAAAAATTCTATATTTAGCAAAATTAAAGAAAAACATTTACGAAAAATTTATGGCGAATAGTTAAGCTTCTACTATTGTATATTAGATAGAATTAAGATGAAATATATCCTAATGTTTATCATATTTAAATGATGTTGACATTCAACATGTTTTTAAAGGCCTACTTAAAATATACACTCAGTTCTCGATATTTGTTTTTATTAAATTTTTTGGCAAATATTCCCTACGTTTTGGAGTTTCATATTGATTTTTTAATCACTTATGTGAAAGCAATTATAGAAAAAATAAGAAAAATCAGACATTGAAAGAAAAACTGCAGCATCTATCGTGTAATAAAAAATATCTCAAAAAGATCGAAAGGTAATGTTGTCATGAAACATCTAAACTTTACATTAACAATATAAATTTTAATAGAGTTGAGAAAGTAGAAGAGATAGCCAATTTGAACGAATAATTTTCTGAACAAATACTTCTGGAAATTGACAATCAAGACGTTACTTCCATAAGTGAAAGACATAAAAAAACCATGAGCTCATTATTTAATCTTTAAAATATAATTTATTTTATTTTATTGTATAACTTTATTGTTAGATTCTAATAACCGATTTTAAAAAAAAAACAGAACAAAACAAATATTTTTCTAAAGGTTAACAGTCAACAGATAAATATGTTTGTTTTAAAAATAAAAAAATAATTTTGATTCGAGCAAGATTTCGAGCTATGGCAAATTATAGTCGAATAAGGAAAAAAATGACGGTGATTTCGCAAAACGAATTTGTTTGGTCCTTGCTGAAGAAATTTATCCTGAAAATATATAGGATTTCATAGCTGTAAGTCTGCATCAGCTATAGTTAGAAGAGTTGATGATATTGGAGCTGTTGTGAAAATATATTCTTGTGTATATCAGAATCTATCAACAACCTAAAATTAAACTGAAATTTGATATCAGCGGTTACGACGGATGACGCTAAAAATATGATCGGTTATAAAATTTGATTCATGGATCCCATTCATCAATATCTTGGAAAAAAATGGTGTTATAAAAAGCATTTTCATTCATAAATCACTGCAGTATTTGTATGGAAGGTTTTAAAAATATGAATAGTAAATCTTGTAAATTCAAAAGATTTCTTAAAATAATTTAAGCTGAGTATGAAGATTTGTTTTACCATACTGTAATGTGGTAGTTTAGTGATGGGAATGTATTAAAGCAGCTTTTTGAATTACGGATGGAAACAAAAATATTTATAATATGAATGGGAGTTTTAAATATGTCCCAGAAATATCGAATCCTAGATAATTGTGGCGTTTCGTCCTTTTAACCGATACATGTGAACATCTCAATGATTAAAATGTAAAACTACAGCTACATTACATACTTATTAATTATCTCTTTTGATTATTAGATCATATTATTTGAAATAAAACTATCAATAGATGTTTTTAAAACCATGTCATTCAATCAAAATTTTCCTATTTTTCATGTTGTGATAATTCATTTTTCCTAAGATTGGAATTCAAAGATTTTCAGCCTCTGTGGATTGATTTAATGATTTTAGGGCAAAATCAAGGATATTTTAATTATTTCAAAATCTAGTTGACTTTCTGATCATCGACGATAAAGAAGACGATATACATAAAAAACCATTAATTTCGTATTATTAAAAACTATAGGATTTCGATTATCCCGAACTGAAAAAATATTAAATAGAAAATAAAAAAAAAATGGTTTGACCTAGAAAATTATTTGTAAATTAGTACCTCCATTTTAAAACCCAATTTAAAAGAAATCACTTTATTTAAACAAACCCACACTTTGAACTAGTTATAATTGGGATAATACTCGTCATAGCTTGGAAGTAATTACAATCAAATTACGATTGTTTAAGTTAACTGCCAATAAGCACAGATAGTATTCAGATGGGTGACCATTCTGAATACTTCTGAGTGACTAGATCAATGAGAGGTGCAGGATGAGGCTGTGACAGCCTGTTTCACAAAAGAATGAATTGTCAAGCTCTAGCTGGGAGAAGCTGGCAGCATCTTCAGGTATAAAAATAAACACTGCTGATTGCAGAGGCAATACTGCACTATATATTCCCATGAAAACTGTATCTGAATTACACAGTAAGAGGAATCTCGTTACATAGTCACGATCCTTAGAAATGAGGGAAAGTGGATTAATATCTTATATAAAAACAAAATATAATAATATGTAATCGCTCCACGACTCAATAAAAAAAAAATAATTGGGATATACATAAACATTCGATGACAGAATCTTTTTTTGTTTTGAAACAAGACATCCAAATAACATAAACAAATGTTTCATTAATTTATAAAGTAATCAATATTTCGATTTGTAGTTATTTTATAAAAGATTATTATTAGTCCATCAAAGAACTGCAATATTTTTATTCGGTTCACAAATGATGATGGTTGGACACCCCTGATCTAGATTGATAACATTTTGTATGTATAACCTTATTGTGTTTATCAACACATCTTTTCAAGGACCGTTCGAACCCGTTAAGTTAAAAAATATAATAAATAAACTAACATAACTCGCGAAATTATTTGGCGCCGCTTTTAAATCGGCTAAATATCAGTTTAATTATGTTATGTGTATCATAACTTTAATATATATATCATAATCTATAACTTTTTAGATTATATGAGCGGTTAAAAAATAGATGTGAATTTTAATATTTTTTCAAGTCAAAAGTTTATTTGAAAATGCGTCGAGTTTGACTGATTCGTACTTAAGAGTCCGTGGCAATAAACCGCATAAATTACGTCACCTTGTTTATACACATATTTATAATCGCATACATCATCCACTGCCGTATAATATATTTTTAAATTGGCAAAAAAATATATTTATATATATAAAATACGTAATGATTGAATAATGAATAAAATTATATTCGTGCAGATGCAAATTTAATGTAAAATTTAGAGTATTCCGGACGTGACGAAAATTTTCTTGTTATAACTGGCGTCGGGCAATTTCGATCGAATTGTTTGAGAAATTTTGAGATAAAACTAGTTTGTTTGGATCCAATTTGTTTTGTCTGCTCATCGCAAAAAGTTGTAATAATTTAATTTTTAATTTTTCCTCATGCTGAACGTCATATCAATAATTATATATAATTATACTTATTTTATTTTTCGGAAAATTAGGTTTATTTGTTTTTTATCTCGGCATGAAAGCGATTAATGTAACCACTGATTCGCATAGTATATCAAATTAATTATAGCCACGTGACGTAAGTAGAAAACTACGAGCTACGTTTGGGTTTCCCAGCTAACTATTGTTTTGTTATTACTAATTACCGTATATGCAATAATTACTATTTTTTTAAATCTAATTGCATCATTAACAATATTGATATGATCTTCGTTTATAATATGAAAAGGCTGCCATTACTCAGGGAATTTTGCGTTTTAGCATTTTTACTTATAATTCTATTATTGAGCGTTACGCAAAGTTTGTTTTTCGCCATGTGAAGATTTTCCTAGAACATATTCAACAATATTTTTGAAAAGGCGTACAATACCCAAGTATTATATTGTGATTTATGCAAATAGTACGAGGAATTAGAAATTAGTACGATAATTTTAGTGATATTTCAAATTTGCACAACTCATTATTCCATATCTTGTATCGTTAATGATAAATGTACATATATTAATATAAAAATGATCAAAAAAATATCTGTATTCGCCACAATGTATATCTCATTTTACAGCGTACACCATCAAAGTTTAACTGATTAATTGAATATTATGGTTTTTCTTTTCGCAAATATTAATTTTAATAATAAATCTCTATCAGTTTTACGACTCGAGTATTAAATTTTACTACGTGAAGGTTTATGACGCTCTTTGATCAAGTATACGTTAATTTCTCGAATAATTGTGAGGATCGTGCGAATAGTTATGTTTGTGTCGGAATCGTGTAACCGGATTGCGGATGCGGTCCGAATCCATCGACCCTTGATGATCTTGATGGTGGTATTTGGTTTTTCCGTAGTTTTAGTTCGAGTACGTCTGACGTAAATAATGATATAATAAATCTAGAATCAAATGCCATTGCATATGGAACGGAAAAAAATGTAATTGGATTGTTGGCCATGGTTGTTTCTGCGAAGCCATAGGCCCGAGTGCCATTTTTGTTCGACTTGCGGTTATTTTCCGTCGTCTCGAACTGATTGAACAATGACTTGCCTCGGAGTACTCGATTTTTTTACTTGTTTGTATAAATAATTGCGAATTAGTCATGCCATTTTTTTTTGATGATAGAATTAGTTGACATAGAAAGCGACGTTAAAAATCACGATTACCAACTAATTTAGTATTTAATAAACTCTAAATATGTGAGTAATATAAAAGCAGTTTAAGGAATTACATTCTAATATATATATATATATATATATATATATATATATATATATAAAACTGTATAAATATTATTAAGGGACGTTCATAAAGACTAATTTGAATATCTGTCCATTGAATCTCACGTGATGGCCATGGTCGTGCGAACCTTTATAACATACACTGGTTTACAAAACCATCAACCAAAGAAGAATTATCAGAATGAAAATTTGAATAAAATTAATAAATGATATAATAGAATGAGAATATTATTTTTATGAATTATTATTGTCGCGAATAAATGTTTATATATTTATTAATCAATATAGATTTACCATCGTTGTATTCCTCTTTGTATATGTAAATATTTGTTCTTTTTTGCAGCGAATTGTAACTATAAACAAGACGTGCTATTCAATAATGTTAATCAATTTTATATTTTTTAGAATATACACGTCTTTGATTAATTAATTAGCATAACCATTAACTGTATAAGATGAAATGTTCAAATATACATAAATTCTGAATGATGCAAGATAATCAATAATAAAAGAATGCAAAATAATATTGAATATTTTTAATATCAATAACAATTTATCGAAATCCAATTTTTAGTATTGGATTTAGGTTTTGTAGAGATTCGATTTTCATCTCTTTAATGCTGGCATAACGTAGTTTTTCCATGGTATATTTTATCTTTACAAATTCATCGAAACTCAAAGTAAGACATGTCCGTCAAATATGGAGGCTGAAGTATCATAATGGTGTTGTTTTTTCCAAAAAAAACCTACATCTTTCATGTAGACAACCAACAATAAAATAAGGATGAAATATGGCTGCCAATGTCAACATACGTCAGTATACCAACACAACAATAAAAATGTAGCAATTACTCGCGAAGTTAAACTCGTATTATTTTTTGTCATTTAAAGTTGTTGATCCTATTTATTTAAAAAAAATCTCTTTATGTAGTTTTCGTCTATGGTGATACTATTTTCGAAAATGATTTTTTTTAGGATATATTCTATGAACAATTTAATAATCGATTAGAGCAAAATTTGAATATCACTTTCCAGTTCAAATAGCGTCTATAGCTCAATTTATTCCATTGATTATGTGAATTATGAGTGAGAGATTCTGCAATGGTTAACTGAAAATATGATATAATTATTGAATTTGGGATTTTTTTAATTTAGATCATAAATATCATTGATAGTAATGCTGAATCTGAGGATTTCATCAGTTGTTTGTTATGAATATTGTACATTCGGACATAACTAACCTAACATAAATAACTTAGAGCTGATTCAAAAATACTATAATATATTTATATATTATGCAAACGTGTCTCCAAAATTATTTTTTGATCACATTATATATAATACTTTCCTATCTTACTCTCAATTTTTAGATTTTCTGCCTGTACTAATTTAATTAAATAGTTTCCAACTATTTGAGTGAGTGTTTTATGATACCTAAAATATTAATAATGAAAAGAGTACTAAGAGTATTTAAGGATCAAAAAATCGTCTTCCATTTGATTACGGGTATAATATTTGTTTATGTTTGGCAATATTTTATGGGCCATGAATATGCATATTTTTTCAGCAAAAATGAGTCAATTCGCAGATTAATGCTAAATATTGATGAAAATATTTTATCTGTGAGAAGTAACATATAAACTTCGACCATAACGTTTAAGCTAAAGAAATTCCATTTACTGTTTTTCAGGTATCTCTGCCTTAATTATTTTAATATGAACAATAAAATTCAAATTATTATAGAAAAATAAAGATATTTAACAAAGCACTAGAGAAAATATATCGATGAAAAATTCTGCAATGTGTTTGTGAAAAAAATACTACAAATACAAAGAAACAAAATAATATCTTAATTTCGATATAATCATTTAATCATAATACAAAGTAATCTGATGAATTAATAAAATTAAAATAATTAAATCTGATCAAATATATATGAATTTACAAGATACTGCTTTCAATTTTAATAAACACGACATTATTTTAATTATTATAATCGATTTACATGGTTATAACAATATAATATAATGAAGATATTTGTAGTATAATTATACTACTTACAGAGGAGATTTTCATGATTATAGCGATAAAAAATTGCAAAAAATTACAATATATTTCATGTATGAAAAATATCACAAAGATTATAGTTTTCTTTATGTATATTAATTTTTATTTTAATTTGCTGATATTTTACATGATTGATTCGACATATAACAATGCAACGTGTAGACGAATTTACGCAATTGCGTTAATAATTCCTCTAATTGTATTTATTCAATTATCATATACGTCAACTGATCACGCGCTTCATACATAAAAAAGTAATTTTATGGTCAGAATATAAGATTTTATTAAAACGTTACATGGACGTCACACTGTGATGTAGCACGAGTTGCGTCGAATATTTCAATAAATCAATTCTAATCTCGAACCCATCAATTATTGTGATTTACACTTTTTTTTCATAAAAGCATACTAACACCGCATGAGCAACATAGAAGCATTAAAAATATTTCGCACTGAAAAATTTAAATTAATTTATAATCACGAGCACTCACACTTTTTAGTACTGTTCCTCATATGTGGATATTGTAGCTAAGTTTTGTTCTCACAAATTCATTTCACTTTATTTTATTTTTTTATGTTAATATGCATCTTCTATGTAAATAAAAAAAGGGACGCATATTTAAGATTAGCATTTAGAAGACACGAATATATTCCATTTAAAATAATAATAAAATTATTACTGACTATATTTGTAATAATAAAATCTATTTACCAAAATATGTGTATGCACTGATATACGTGACTATATCACATGCATACAATAGAAAGTTCATTGCACGTATTAGGTTTAAAACAATTCACTTTAAACTAATATTTATTAAACAAATATAATCGAGCGTGAGAATGTGATGTATAGTTTTCAAATGCATTTTTTTTTTAATAAATACGACATTTATTCAGACGCATAGGAGATTAATTAATGAAACGAATGAATATATAGCTCCTGATTTAAGTTATCTTTGGTGATAATTATTTTTGCTAGTATGTGAACACTACTACATGCCAATACACAATCACATAATAGTATGGCTTCATTGAAAATTAACGGAAAACATATTAATGATTCGTTATCAATTTTTATCATATAAAACACAAGGACGATACCACAGACACATACACAAACAGCATTCATTCAACCCGTTCATGAATGAGCCCAGTTTGGAAACTAGATTATGAGTGTGCTACGAGAGAACGAGTATGATAATGTTTAATTCATGATACTTTCAATCATAACGGAGACATCCATAGCATATTCAGCACATTTATGCAAAATATTTGCAATGGTTGACCATTTTACAGTCGTGTAGCGAAAATTCTAGGGCACATACCTGTATTTATCGGATTTAATACATATAAATGGTTCGTAATGCAAATATTCGCGACTTATTCGTTGAACATGATCAGTGTTTGGTGTAAAAAATCATTAACAAGTGATTAATTCGTTTTTGAGATTATCTTTCATTTCTAATCAATTATTATAATTATATTTAACAGTAACTATATTGAGAAATTATCCTCGATTTTTTCAGAGTATATTTCACATAGTTCAGAATATATTTGTTTGGTAAATAAAAAATACCTACAAGCCACTGATTTTTTTTAAAGATTACTTTCCTTCTCTAATATATTTATAATTTGTTCATTTAATTATAATAAAATATTTTAAAATGCGCCTATTGAAATGATTGAGAAGCACTGTGAGAGATAACTTACAGATAATGATAAAAGCCGAAAATGCTCAAAAATCTCCATATTTTATTTATATTTTTAATAAAATTCATTATATCATAAGGTAAAATTCATATTTTAACCCTTTACATTTTTAGTCAAATCTATGAGTTACTCTTATTGCATTTTTTTACAAATTTATTAAGGGCATCGATAGGGTTTGACCTGATATCCAATTAACCCTTTTACTCCCACAGGGCTGATCATTTAAAATCATAATGTTTTAAATGATGGAAGGTACCTAAAACGAAGAAGATCTCGTACAATATGAAACAAGTGCACCAAGGATCTTCAAAAAATATGCTTTATAAAACATAAATGCACGTAATGTTTTCAAAATAAATCAGTTTTGAAGATTTTCAATATGCATATAGAATTTTGTTCGTACCATTATTTTTTATTTTATATAAAAATGTTCGCAACCCCTGTCCAAAAAACTGATTAGATATATATAAAGTATTAAATAATTATCAGAATATTTATACAAATTTATTAAAAAAAAGTTTTATAAGTTCCTGGAAGGGTTCAAGATATTTCCATTTTGATTTTATTTTTTCATATATTGACTAAACACCATTTTCTATTTTCATTTACAATTAATTTCTTTCCATAAAATAATTCATTTTTAGGTTAAAAATGATTCAAACTCAAAGTTTATATTGTTTTGAGAACAAATATTTTATATTATTATTTTTTTTCTATTGTTTGTTTATGTTTTTATTCGTATTTGAAGATTAGTTATTATTATACACTCCACAGTGAGGGCCCCACAGAAAGAATTATATTTCTAAACGAATCATTGGCTGAGATAAAAAAAATAATGAAAACTATTGTTTTTTACCAAAAAATCGCTTCGGATTCTTAGCATATTCTATGCCAAAAAGGCTGGGATTAAAAGAGTTAATAGATGTTCTATGTTTAGATCTGTTGAAATGCAGAATCTTTGTGCCTCTAATGCTAATTTCTTACATCTTAAAAAATCCTCTACATCATCAATTTAAAATTAAAAGAATTAAGTGATAGACATTATTTTTTTTTAAATTAAGTAAAAAAAACTTGGTTCAAGTTGTTTTTAATCAAAATCTTTTAGGCCAATACGTCTGGCCCAAGGAGTAGAAAAGGCTAAGATGTGCTAATCCTCTTTTTAAATGATTAATAAAAAAAAAATCATCTAAATATATTATAATGGGGGTGCTGCGGAATTTTATTTTAATAAAATTGTATTTTTTGATTTATTTAAAATACAAAAATATGGAGAGGTGAAAATTCTAAATAATAATGACATTAATAAAATAAGTGAGAAGCGGCACGTGGCCCAAAGAAGATGTTAGTCAGTATAACTGCACCGAGTCGCAGCGCGACACGGTACTTAGCGGCGAGACTCCTCCCGCACCCCGCTACCTGCCCACGTTCATCCAACACACGACGCCAATAGCGCTGACAAGCAAGCAGCGCTCTTGAATGTATCAAAATAAACATTTACCAATAATTATTTTATTATTACTGTATCTCAGGGTATTAAAATGAATTAAAAATAAATAAAAGTTTTTATTTAAAATAGGATATTTAACTACGTCAAAATGTGTATTAATAATAAGTATATAAAATTATATTGAATTGTAATACGTGTTATGTGTGCACAAAAAATATTCATCGTTGACATCGTGATATCGATCAAAGATAAAAAGATTCCGTTGCTGTTGCTGAGCTATCAAATTTATCGTCTACTAATACGGTTATTATATAAATAATTTATATATAAAATAAGATTTTTATAGAATAGTTAATCCATTATAATCGTTTCTGTCTGTTTACGAATCATATACCAATTAATAAATACATTTTTTTTAATCATTTGTGTTTTGCTATGTATCCGTATATAAAATTGCGCGTTATTTCTACAACTATTATAAATATCATAATAAAATTAATAAAAGAGCGGATAAAACAAGTTTTAACACGTGGATGTCGGTTAACGACAACCGCGCAAAAAAAACAATCTGCTAAACAATATCAATTTACAAACGGCGATAAATCATCGCAAACACAAATAAAAACAACAATATTAGTTGGTGATGGACCTCTTTGGTTGCGTGGGCAACCAGGCACCTGTGTGTCTGGCCGGTGTCCGATTCAGGAGGTGACGTCATTCCGGCAAAGCAAGTTCCTACCCGGGTCTTGCTCCGACTCGGACCACGGCAATGGGAGAAACTTTCGGTCGGCAAAGTGAGAGCAACTGCGGGGTACGAGTGCGTACGAAAGCGGGGGAAACTTGTACATAGCAACTGATTGGTAGTGGCTTGAATGAGTACCTGTTATGCCTGAGTGTTGCTATTTACAATTTCTGAATGAAAGTGACTCGTAAGGACACAAATCAGAAGAATGGCAAGAGTCTTCGGGGCAAGTTCCTGCAGATGTCAATGTGTACATTAGTTGCCATGTCAGTCTACACTTGTTGTTCAAGAAAATTTATCATGAATACACACGATTTACAAGTAGGCTTTAAACACATATTTCCTTTTTCTAAAAGTATTCATTAATTCAGGAGTTCCCAAAATTCCTGTGGCTTTAAAATGGTAAAAAAATGTGTTGATAAATGAACCGAAGAAGACTCTTGAAGCAGTTTCTCTGTCGAATAACACTATCCAAATGAGGATCAGTGACATGGCAATTGACATCAAGGACCAGGTTGTGCAGAAGATCGAGCTTAGATCGATGTGAACAACTTTATATTTTTTTTAAATCTGAAAAGCTTATGAAGACTTATTACTTTGGGTGCTGTATAGATGGAGTACCAAATATGTTAGGGAAAAAATCTGGTTTTCAAGCATTGCATGACCCATTATATGACAAGCCCTTCTATAGCGTGTCCTCTATATGGCTACTTTTTACAAAATTTCTTGTCAACCAAAGAGCATTGACCTTTATTTCGCTCGGCA